>JAVHNF010051032.1:0-15765 GCA_034783455.1 Micropsitta finschii
TGGACTTGTAAGAACCCACCACAACTTTTGTTGCTATCAACAATAAAATAGCCCATGGCTTCCAACCTGAGATTGCTTATCAGTGCCTCTCAGTGTGTGTGCTTCACACTGCCAGTCTGATCAGATCTAATACCCTAGATTCATGTAAAGATAAGTTTCCTACCTGAAATATCCCAGCAGTGTTGAGCAATAGCCAGGTGTTTATCACACTGGGAGTCTTTCTGCTGCTCTCAGCGCAAGCATGTACCTCTTTCCTCCAGTGGAGGAGTCTCATGCATATGGAAGAGTTACAGTGCATCAGACTTGAAAAGCCAAGAGTCACCCCTGCAGCTGCAGGTTTCACCACCTTTCTGAACCAGGCCACTGGAGAGAGACACACCTGGATACTGAAACCCTCTTTACAGGCAGAACAGGCACTCTGAAGGCAGCAGCCAACCAAGCTGCTTGCTTAGTGGTTCAGATCAAAGCTAGATTTGAACCGATGTTCTAAGTCACTGAACCTCTGCAATGATGTGCCTTCTGTTTACTGTTCCAGACAACAGATCATATATAAGACATGGTGTTAGCCCCTACCTTCCAGCTGCGGAGCTTTACACTTTGGTGCTCAGTGTCTGTCTGTGAAAAGAGATCTAGTATTTGTTGCCAAAAGCTCAATTGTAACCAAAAGGACAAAGAGCATCATTGTGAAATGACATGCCACCCATTTAGAGAAAAACGTGTCATGGGTATGGTATCCCCATAAGCAGTCTGCTCAACTCTTTCAGTCCAGCTGGTGTAATCCACCACTTCAAGCAGCAGCAATGAAATGAAAGGAATTGCCCCACTGCTTCACAGTTGAGCTCAGAGGCACACAGTCAAGTGTTACATGACATAAGTTGTCTGTGCTTTGAGCGAAATCCATATATCTGTTACAATTATACTGGCCCTTCCCTGCAAGGAGCAGCTGGGAAAGCACTGTTCCTAATGGCTACATTCTCATTTGCCAAAGGGAAAGTGAACATTGTATTTCTTCCTTGGGAAGCATTATGTTGTTCATTATTTTACCATTAGAGACAAAGTAAAAGAAAAAAACAAGCCGATTTGCAGCACAGAGATGGAGTACCAGGAAAAATGCCGATCAGCTCAGGAAGTGAGATATCACATTAACTGAGTTGACCAACGCATACAAATCTTTATGAAATTTCCCACAAGCTACCAGGCAAAATTATCTCAATTACATAAAAATGTACAATTTAGCAATGGATGGCTCACTGAACAAACTGATACCACCACAAGGGCTGTTCAAATTATCAAACCTCATAAGCATAAAGAAATAAAATATCAATTAAATGCAAAGCTATTATAAACTGTAGCTACAAGAAGAAGAGGGAGGGGGATCAAACAGAGATTATCCCTCCTTTTTATTTTTGCAAACCACTGAAACACATTATCGTCTGATCAACCCAGGTTTTCATAAGCAGTAGAAGATAAATGGCTATGTTAAGTGCTACTCCTTGTAGCAGCAAGAATTCTCCCCCACCCCCCCTAAACTTTATTACTATTTTTTATCACATCTTGAAATACACAGTCAGTTAGACTGGGAAGGAACTAACCAAGCAATCACCTGACAGGCAAATTCAAATAATATCCTCTAGCAAATAAAAAGAGTGACCGCCTGCCAACCTCCAATATAATTTTCTCAGCAGAGCAGCAATTCAAGAGTAATTCAATCAGGTATTCAATAGAAAATTATTCATGTTTTACAGACTGCCATCCCAAACAGTTGGGCCCGATTTTGCTGCTTTACCACTTCGGCACACAACCAAGGAGTGTGCAGCTTTGGATTTTCTTTCATACCATGTCAGTAACAGTGATGTGAAAAGAATGAGACAGTATCTAGAAGTGTGGATAAAGGCCTTTGCATGTTGCTACAATATAATCTGCATTTCCATAATAATTTTCAAAAGATTCTCAAGTGGGAAATCATTCATGAAAAGTAATAGTAGGTCCACATGGGGAGCATGGTGGTAATGCATTTTAGCTGTCACAGACTAACAGATGCAGTTATTCTGTGCTTCAGAGATGTCCATGAACAGACCTCGGAACATGGCAGACATACAGTAGAGTCCCAGATGTTCCTTGTTGTAAGGGTAGATTGCAAGGAGTTGCTCCCAGGGCAAGGTAGTCCTCTGACACCCGTTTCCCTGAGTAGCCTGCAGTTAAGCTGCTGCCGCTCCATGGTGTTGGTGTCCTGCAAGCCTCTCTGCTGTCTCTGCCTGGTTCTCCCCACACACGCTGCTTTGCTAACAACCTTCACTGTCTCCCACTCTCTTATCTACAGCATGCACTGTGCACAGACCTAAACTCTTACTGTCAGCTCCTTAAGCAGTCTCTTCTGTTTTCCTTTTCAGGGAAAATACTCTAAATACTTGAAATATCATGTAATTTATGGCATGCCTTCTTTTATCATGCACATGCTCTACCCAAATGTAAGGAACAGCGGCAAATGCCTCTAACCCTCCCTTGATTCCTCTCATCATGCCTTTTTTTACAATATGTGGCCAACAAGAAGGCTCTTCCTCTGACTCCTTCTGCCTAATGAAACTCTAGACTTACACACTGGTAGAAGAGCAGTGCCCCAATACACATATACATATATAAACTTTGTAATTTATGGTGCATCTGTATCTGTGCATCACAGACTGACTGCTCCTTCAGTCTTACAGAAACAGAAGACTGCAAAGTAGGCCATTTCAGTTATAACCAAAAGGTCCTCTGAACATCTGCTCTGTTTAGCACAGGCTATAAAGCAACTCCATCTCCTTAGGTATAAAAACAAGCACTCACATTCACCAGTTTAAATTGCAGAGGACATGCTCACTGATCTATGTTTTTAAATATACAAGAACTTTCAAGCCCTGTCACAGGTCAAAGTACAGTCCATTTAGCCTAATAATGTTACCCCAGCTTTGGAAAGGATCTGGAATATTGAAAGTATACACAAGCTGCATATTCTTTCCTGATTATTGTACCAAGAATTATAGCAAGAAGGATAAAACTTGATTCTCTTTCATATCCCTACTTTAGCATTTTTGAATTCCAGTTCAAGTACCACATGAAGGGCTAGTATCTTATTCTCAGCAGTATCATGCTGTAGTATCAACATTTTTGTCCTCTAGGGTACTCTTCACCATGACAACCAACCACAGAACCTTGTTCCAAATGATCATACCTATTTTTGAGTCCTAGAAAATGTTAAGATATTAGAAGTCATTTTGATCTGAAATGTTCTAGCAGGATTTCATTGTCAGGGGAATGCACTGTCAGAAAGAATCACCCCCTTGACACAGTCAGAAAGCAGCCCCTGTCTAAATCACAGTCTGTCATTTTTTTAAAGTGCAAAGCCTACAGATGAATAATACTGACCTCTAGATTTTAGCTGGGAAAGCAGGAGTTCAAGAAAGCCACCCCAAGGAGATTAGGCTTTCATAGTAGCAGACAGCAAGAATTTTACTTTACAACTTGTCATGCTGTGTAGATATGGCATGGCAAACTTATGTGCTATAATGGTACATAGGAGATATATGTAAATGCCAAATAAAAATAATAAAAGGAATAAAGAAATTAGGTTTGAAAAATTAGGAGTAAAAAATTTGAATAAATGTTAGCAGCTTGATTACCTCCTGAGACAGGTATTTTATTGAATTTTCCAAGTTACGGGAAAGGTTTTGGCTTCCGCAGACTGAAATATGTGCCAAGGGCAGGGGCAGATGAATGCAGTTGGGTGTCAGTAATGTAATATAAAATCTCTTCAGATAATCAGACATGATCTAGCCTGTCTATCTTAATCTAAGAATGATAAAATGTTTATTAGCTGCTCATTCCTAAAGTTATTTCTTCTAAATTATTTTCTAGGGCAAAATGTCTTTCATCTCTGATATTTCTGGTCATAAAACTTCTCAGCCTAAAAAAAACTAAGTTTGCATGAGCTACCCCAATATTTTCACATATGTTCTCAATACCTAAAAGGATTAGGACTGTATAATAGGTCTGAAAAGACAACTCTTTAAAGACCCTCTGAGGTAAGAGCCATTAAAAAAAATTTGGACCACAGTTAATAAAGAACTGCATTCTATTTTGGATTCTTTTCAGAGATGAAGGATTTTAATTTGCAAATAGCAAATCTATATCAAGCCACCTTAAGCCAGTTCCATGCTGATCTCTAAGGCCGACAGAGTGAGAGGCTGATATCTCACCTGCAGTTCAGGAAATGTGAGGAGAGATTTCAATTCAAACCTCTGCAGGAGCAGAGAAGCCTTGTTTGGAAGTTTCGTTCTTGGTGGTCCTTACATAAAAGAAAACTCCTTAAAAGAGAATGGATTTTGATTTCTCATTGCAGAAGGGGTCTTTTCAGTCAGTTTTACATTGCAGAATGAAAGCTCCATGCAAGCTAACATCTACAAATAAAAAGTAAAAAGTTTTCTTTCCTTAAACATGCTCCTCATTAAAATGTACAGCTTGCGTGATTATTTTTTTTTTTCCAGTGCCACTGCTATACTGACACTGTCTGCTTCGTTCCTACAGCAAACACTTCTTTTCCCTTATATCTGCGATGGAGTTTTTACATTAATAGTCCTCATTTTATCAGGCAGCAGAGGGAGGGTTGTTATGGATTCATGGGGGAGAGAGAAGAAAGTGATTGTAAATGTATAAAAGCTTATCATCATACACATACAGAGATAGCATAATTACTAAAAAAAAAAATTATGGTTTCCTGCCAGAAACAAAAAATAGTCAGTAATAGGAGCAGAAATAAAGTGCAAGGTGCACTACAAATCCCAGAGAAGATTTACAGAACTGGGAATAAACTCCTACAGATTTTACATTACAGTGGGATAACTTTAAAAGCTTCAGCATTGTAAAGCAACATATACAGGAGAACAAATAAAAAGCATTCAAATTGGCTTTTGCATGTAAACATCTGCTTCTGATGAAAAGAATACTCTGTAATAGACTGTTAAGGGAGGTGTGGTAACAGGTCCCTGTGAGTTTATGAAGGAAAAATAGCTCTCATTTTGTATTTGCAGAATGTCGCTCTGGTGATGTTCTGTCAGGTACCTGGTACTGTGTACTTCCAAACTTTGCAATGTTTTGACGTGTTAGAACAGTTGAAAATGAAAAAATACTTTGAAAAAAAATTAAGTGGAAAAGCCATTCTCCTTTTAAGAGCTGAAATTAATATTTTTTGTGAAATCTCAAAATTTTATCATGACCATGATCAAATATTTTTCAAAATGTATAATAAAAGGGGTTTCTATAGGTAATCCAAATTCATTTGAGGAAGTAGAGAAAATTCATTTGAGGAAGTAGAGATAATTGAATGGTTCACATTTTCAATATTAAATAGTTATAAATTTTTCAGACATTTAAAATAAAGACTTCTTATAAATGTTTTTTTTTTTAAAAAACAACCATTCAGCCTTAGGTTTCAGAAAAGCAAAAGAAGGTTGATTGAGCCAACCGTCTGGGAAGGACTCTTCCCATAAGTGATTCCTGTGAAAGAACAATTCATATAGTCAAACTGCCAGCATGCTTAACATCCAAATAAAATCTGTAGTCAATAACTTACCATTTCTTCCAATGTTAATCAAATCCCACAACACTTTCTGCAGTGGCAGAGAGCTCAGTCCTTTAGGAAAATATTTATAATCTCAACATTTTTGTCTCAGAGAATCTAGTCTGCTACATCTTCTACATATGATTCACCCAACCTAATCTCATGGCCATGTCTGGAAAGGGAAAAATAAAAAAGAATCTGTTTGTCATGGTGACACAACTTTAGGTGCCTGATTCCTCGCAGTTCAGAGAGGAGCTGGTGTACTCAGCTTTAAAGCTTAATCTTCCTGGCCCTTCCTAGTCAACAGACTCAAACTCTGGACATTTAGGAACTGCAATACTTCTAGAGGCATCACAGTTTTTCTTTTGTTTGTAAATAGAAACGTAAGGAGACTGAGGACCTGATTTATACACTTCTGTTGAGCGGCAGAATTTAGGAGGGATGAATCTTAACCTGAAGTCACACTGACTAGCATTCCAAACAGGAGCAAATCACTTCAAAGACTGAATTTTGTTCCACTGTCAGTAAATCTGAATCTATATTGGTAGAATGAAAATGGAACCTTCAAGTCATTGAAAAGTGAAGAAAAACTACTGTTGATTTGAGGGTTATCTGGCTTTCTGCATGTCTGTCATAATTCATAGTTTTCTTTGCTATGTTTAGTAATGTTCTTTTTTTTCCTGTAAAGTTTGTCAGAGCTAGATTGGTACATGACACAGCATATTTATGACACAGTACGGAGCCAGTGATACAAGTTTACTTTACACTAAGTAATGAAAAGAGATAGGAGATAGAGCAGCTAGAATTTAATATGCTATTTGTTGCTGAGAAGCCTGTTCCTATCAGTTTCCTGATGAGTCTGATGAATATTATCATATACTGTATCTGAAATTTGCCAGAGATCTTCTTTTCTTTACACTACATATCATCCCTGTGGCTTCTTTTTCATGCTATTGGGTAATATCCTTTCCCTGAGCAACCAAGATCACTGAAACTGTCTTTTCCAACCTGTGCATCTCACAGTGGGATCTGAAAAACAACCTTTTGTTCCAGACTCTTCTTCAGAGGATACTTACCTTGACAGAAGCATTACAAGGGTTCTAAAAGTAAGTCTTTTATAAATCTTAAGATTGCAAAAATCTCATAGCATTCGTATTGGAAGATGGCCTTTACTCTTTTTTGCAGTAACTTTCAATTAAAGAAACATGCCAAGTAGCCCCCAAACCATTGGAATAGTGATGAATCATTGTAACCAAAGGTCCATAAATAAATCATATAGTTCAGTGTGTGTATTATACTGTACTACAGGGTCCATCCAGAGCAATCATTACTCAATGAAAGAATTGTTATTTCGGTTTTTTACTATCCACTGAAGGGTACTTTTGAGAGTATTCATAGACAATACACAGCCAAAAAACACTATTTGGCAGCTAGTAACAGAGCGATTGCAATTCTAAAAAAGTACAGTAAGTTTCTGAGGGAGTTCATCATACTATATTAGTGAATTCTTCGCGGCAGCAATTTTCCACCTGATAATACCACTAATTATTGTCTCTGGTACAGAGCGAATAGCTATTGAATAACATACCTGACATTTCTCCCTGCATCAAATGAATATTGGGTAGCACTAGTATATTTAAATAACATATTTCAAAAAGATGAACATTTTACTGTAAGAGAAAGGCTTCTCAAATGATGAGGCTGTATTCTTGCAGCAAAACTAAACGCAGGGTGTCTGTCCAACAACTAAATTTCAGATTATGTTAATAATACTTTGCATTTTATATACAGCTGATCTGAAAGTGACTTAGAAATACTACTGAGTAATGTTAATTCATATTAGTAGTCCTGCTCCACAAGTAGATACAATGAGATACAACACTGATTACGCCAGCATTGTCAAATCACTGTATCCAATTTTTTCAAGCTAAGCGCTCGTATTTATAGTCCTAAATAAGTGGGCTTGATTCCCAAAGAAGCTGAGGGAGTTCACTCCTCTTTGAATTCCCTGCTTAATACGTTAGTTATATTTAAACAACCAGACTTTAAAATGTTGCCTTATTGGTTTCAGAGTCAGAAGAATTTAATGTTGGAGCTATAACTGGTCATATTCTGGCTCCTGAGATTGTCCTCTTAACACTAAGAAGAAAGTTCTCTATTCTGTGGCAAAATATAGCATTTCCTATTTTTTTCCCCAATTTCCAAAAGCCAGTGTTAAATTCAAGTTTTCATTGGATACATCACCAGTCTTCCCATCTCTATAAGATTTAATTATTTTTGCAAATCTACTCAAATTCATACATGACACTAATAATGAATAGATTTTGTGATGGTGGTTTTGATGTGATGCTGGGTTTGATGCAACCGTGTAAATAGGTGTATCATTCTGCTTTTCCTTGCCTACCAATGGGCCAGTGATTTCAGAAAATCATTTTCCTTTTAGCACTCAAGATCCTAAATACCAGTTATCTGTTGAAAAGCATATTACTATACACACAAACCTCCACCCCAAGCATTGTCTTTTATTGCCAACAGTAATGCTTAGTTCCAATTTCTGCAGTGAACTTAACAAACATTCTGAGCCCTCAATACCTTGATTTATTGGTCATGCCAACACTGAGGAATGAATTCTTATGCTGAGATGACAATGGCATGTGGTTTATCTGTGTGCACTGGGGTAGCATTTCACAGCTGAAAATGATTCTGCAGTCGCAGCCCTGCTTTGAGCTCGTGTGGCAGTCCTGTGACAAGGCTGGCTGGCAACCAAGCTTGGACATCTCTGTACCTCACTCCACACTGCAGTTGTGTCCTTATTCTCCTGGGTTTAGAAAGGCTGAATGGTTCCCAGGTCTAGATTATGGAGAGCTGTTTGGGCAGGGGCCTGTCTTTCTGCAGCTGTGCTGGCAAGCTTCAATCAATGTTAATTTCTGTCAGTTATCAAAAACCTTTCAGAAGGACACCTAAAAAGCCAAAAAATGCCTTTGTGGCTCACTCACTTCTTAAAAGCTTCAGGTCCTGAAATCCCATCAATCTTCCTCCATTTTTTTATTTTTTTTTTTTTTTTAATTTTCATCCTCATTTGGGAAACAAACTTTACCAGTGTAGCTCTTTTCCCAACCAAAATCACCTGCGTTCCATTCAGCTATGCTAATGAATGAATGAATTTTTCACATCTGTAGTGACTTTGAGTGAAGGAGGAAATTCTAACCAAAATATTTCAGCTGGCCTGGAAGATTCTGGGAATCCACATAATTTGCTCCTGCCCTGAGTACCAATGGTACAATGAGGTGGATGCAAAATTCAATTAGATTTGAAGGGCTCAGCTGGCCATCATTTTAGAACAGCATCAAAGGCATTGGGATCAGCATATCACATTCCTTTTGACAGCTTCTGGAAAAGCAACCAATGAGAGAGTACAAAATGTCATCCTGGCACTCCTCATATGTCAGTATGAGACCAGGACCCCAGGAAACCTCATCTATAGAGTTGTTGAAGAGGAACAAAAGACTTTGCAGAAACATTGCAATTGAAAATTGAAAACTCATGTTCTTTTGTCAGAGGAAAGTTGAGAGCAACTACCACTAAAATCATATAAGACTATGTGGGAAATGTTTAAGTGTTTCACAATCCTAGAAATAAATCAGAATCCTGACCTGGAAAAAGCTTCAAAAGAGCTTTATGTGGTGCTGATGCAAACAAAATGTATGGTATGTAGAACACAGCTATGTGAAAAATTAAGCTGAAATCCTGAAGACTACTGAAAGAAATAGCAGGGGGAGAAGAGATTAGGGATTTAACTATGACAGCCAAGACCTGAATGGCTGCCGTAGGCAAAGTTCTCCAGTTGAACAAAGCCAACAGTCTCTGACTAACTCAGATTTCAAAACAGAAACATAAAAACATCAAAGGTAAAAGAAAGAAAATCAACCTCAAATAAAAAAATCTCCAAAGAAATAAGGGTGTTCATCAAACCAATTTTCTGTTGGAAATATGAAAACGTCCTGTCAGCAAAAGGTGTTCTGGAAGTTTGATTTGTACCATGTATAATCTGTAAATTACTTTTTTTTTTTTTTTTTTCTGTTCCAGATGGCCAATAATGACAGTCACTGTATTGGACTCTACTGAAAAGCTGGGCCAAGCTGAAAAGGAGGTGCCATTATTATTGGACTGATGGCTTCCATTCATTCGGAACATGTTAATGTTCAGTGCTTTAAAAAATGCAGCTATTTCACAAAATACTGGCTGCCCATATGGCTGATCAGAAACCATACTGATTGAAGAGACTTGTCTGTTTCCTTGGTGGAACTTTCAGTTTGTGTGCACTACAAACAACCCAGGAACCTTCAGAAAAGGGTGAATTCAGTCTGGAGACAGAAGTACTTGGCATTTGATACTTAAATGTAGAAAAAGCTTTGCAGATAAGCTACTAACTGAGAAAGTGCCTTGGAGTTATGGGAGAAAAGCCATACCCTGCTGGTTTATTTCTACTGTGTATAGGAAAATGAGAGCTTGCCTATTATTTTATGAACATAAAATAAGTTTTACCCAATTCTATATAGTCCTCTTTCTAGCTGGTGAAACCTTCAACACATACGTACTGGCAAATTACTGGACACAAAAGGAGTAACAAAATGTCCTATTATAGGCAACTGATGCATAATGGAACAGGCATTTGGAGACAGAAGGCCAAATCAAGAATTCATTTGGTTAATTAGGCCATTGTTAAAACTCACCTATGTACTGGTCTTTGAGAACACCTGCTTAGCCTGTAAATCTCCCTAGCTAACTCAAAATATGCAAATCCTTCATATCTGGATTTATTCACGGTTTAATCAAGAGAGAAAATTCTGGGTCACATCGAAGTTTAAAAATCCCTTTCAGTAATATCATTTCTAATTTTTTTTTTTTTTTTGCTATAACGACCTTCTGTAATTAATCATCCACTCCTAGTAAAGGTCACCATTAGCAATTTCCCAGTCTGTTTACTGTGGCTGCCATTACACTACATTCACGTACTCTTGTAATTCCCTTGGTTACTACTAAACACTGATTGAATAGATAGCAGCGCTAGTCCTCTGTCATACTTCCTTAGGTAGCATTTTCTGACTTGTCCCTTAGCACAAACAGGATCTCACAGCTCCCATACCCTAAGCATTCAGGAGCAATGCTAATATCACCAAAACATTGGTACTTAAAGTATATGCACTGCAATGCCTAAATTTCTGAAAGAAACTGAGCATCAGTGTAGTTCTTAAATAATGTGTCCAGATGGGAAGACTAAGAATAAAATTGGCACAGTTACCAGTCATGAATCATCCCTTAGCTTCTAAAGAGTTTTCCTAAAGAACAGGCTTTCAATTTAGAAAGCACAGACTTTGTCACACTCTTCCATGTGATGCTGGTATGGCCAACACCCATCCTGTAAGAACAAAAAGTGAAACTTAGTCATTTTTACTTCTGTCCTAGTTACACTTTTTTACTATGACTAATACAAGCATTTTAGGAATATCCACATCATGGGTTAAATATAAAATTTCTTATTAGTATTTTTTAATTTCAAACAACATGAGATGCATTTTAAGAATACAAGTGCTTAAAAATAAAAAGGAGTTAAAATGGTGGTGTCAGCAGAGTCACACATCTTGGTATGATACTTTGCTGGTTACTCACCAAAACGTTTTGGGGAAGTTGTATCAAGTGAGCACTGGTGAGACTGTAGTAGACACAGTGCTCCAGAAGTGTCCAAAAGTGAAATGTCAAATCTACAAGGGCCACTGGGGAAGGTCTCTGTTACATATTCTCAGCCAGTTACTTTTAATGGAGCTTTCACTTGGAAGTATCATTGCAACTCCACACTGCAGTAAATTTTAATAAGATTTATGAAAAGAATATAATCTGAATATTTCTCACTACGACTATCATGTTACCTCTACTGATCCTATTTGTAATTGGAAATAAAATCCCCTATGCAAATTTGCAGGCAGTGCTGAAGGAAAGATTTATTGTTTGACTAATTTGTTAGGGACCCCATGTTTAACTGTATAATTATACTACATTAGCACAGGGATTACCCACATGACAGAGCTCTGACTAGTCTAAACATTTGAAATGACATAGACCAGCTTTCAATAGTAATTCACAATGCAGTATTTCCAGATGCAGAGCAAGATGACACAGTTAAATACGGGATGCATACACACTTAGCTGGTGAAATAGAACCTCAGCTCCAAGCAAGATACCTTATTTATCCCCACAAACAACATCCAAAGAACTGCATAAAAGCAGATATTACTCAGACTCATATCTTTTTAATTTTGTGACATTAAAAACATTTTCATAGCCTACTTATGTCCCATCCCACTCAGCAGTTCCAGTGGGAGTTGACATTTTACAATACTCTGAACAGTTCACAAGAAAAACCACAGGCCCTTCAGAGGCTATAAACTTCCTAAAATTGTGTCAGGCGATAATAGGCTCTTCTCCTAATAAAAGACATGAAGTAGGAAAGGACAAAGACTGGAAAAAAAAAAAAAAAAAAAAAACCAAAGAAATAGGATCACCAACCCGGGGATCCAGAAGCATCTTTTCAGTCTACAAGTGGAAATTCTTTCAGTTTTACTCCTTTCAGCTTCGACCCTTAATGGGCAATGAACCTCATAAAACAGAGAATGGTCACCACAAGACTAGAGGACGGCTGCCTCTTTATAGGTTCAGGCTCTCTTGGCCCCCTCCCACAAGTGAGGCTCATCCGCAGATCTGGTGCGTTCCAGCCCCAGTTCACGCTGTGCTCTAGCGGACGCCGGGGTGTCTGTGCCGCTGCCTCTTGGCAGTTGTTTCGTTGCCGGGCAGTTTGCTGCCGCGCAGCTGATCTTCCTAGGGCACATATTTTAAAATAAAATGTATCGTCCTCTCAGAATTTTCTTTATATTAGAAAAGATGAATCAAGATTCAATATCTTGAACATTAAAGTTTTAAACTATTATGTTAGGAAAAATAAATCTCCCCAATAACTTCTATACTAACTGACATGAATTTTCTGCTCTCTAACACATAAGCTGATAGAGCTGCCTTCTAGTAGAATAGAAGATGATGTGAGAATTAGAGGATTCTGCAAGCTGTACAAAGATTGAACAGCCAAACTGATCATGAGTAGTGACCTCAGGATGATTGGGTAGTCACTTTAGAAAAAAATCTGGTCATCTTTGTTGTTAATAAACTACTTATGAAGAAACATAAAATCATAATCCAGCTTGTGAAAATATAACATTAGATAAATTATAACTTCCTTTTAAAATAAGCAGGTTATGAATTTTTTTTGAGTGAAAAATTTCCTATGGCAAATCTTGCTTTCTATGGTAACAGCAGTTTGAGACATCGCAATACACACAGTACTCATTTCATAATCAGGAAAGTAAATCTAACAGAAGAAGTAATTAAAATAATATATTGGTATATATGTTTTTCAGCTTCAGACAAGTTTCAACAGTCCTTGGTTTATATTCTCAGAAAAGGCCATGGATAATCAAAACCACAACCACACCTTAAATTGACTCATGAGGTTAAAAAAACCCCTGAAGGTTACTTTGTTTTGATAATACAGCTAGGATTTCAATATAACTAGAGTGACAGAGAGAAGTGTTCTATTTGGAAAACAGTACAGTCAGGACAAGATGCAGCTCAGTAGATTTTGAAAATGAGCTATCTTGAGTCATTCTAAAATGACAAGTAGTAAAGAGATTAGGTTTAAGTCTCAGTGGCATTTTCTGATTTACATTAAGATTGTATTTTTTTAACCTTATTTCCAATCAATAAGTGAACTTTGTATTCTATTGTATAGCTGAATTTTGTTTTTTTTTTTAACTTGCAGGTTTTTTAAAGTGGACTCAGGGGTAAATAATGATTCTGATGTCTTTTCTTTGCATCCATTGAGGATGTAAAAGTAAATAAAATTTCATGTAAAAAATGTATTATGGGTACCTGAGAATCAAGAAAACCATCTGAGTTATATTTCCTATCAAACTATCACAAATGGGACAGAGGGATAGAAGTATCTGAAAAAAAAGTAATTTGCTGGTACTGATGTTGACTGTTAAAACTGTTTAAAACAGTTTTGTATGAAGTCAAAATTGGAACATATTCAGAAGAAAAAAGGACAAAAGAAAGAATGTCAAGAAATCTGAAGTACTTCCATTCAGGAAAATAAAATGATATCTAATAGGATGCAAGTTAGTAGTCACAGCTTGTCAAACTTACAAAAAGCATATGGATGTTCTTTGAACACACAGGATCTCTAAGAACCTGGCTTTAATAATATATATAATCTTGCTGAATCCAGCACACAGGGAAATGCAGTGGCATTTCCTCTTAGCTGTTAGAGGTTTATTCCCTCTCCTAGTACAATGGTCTGCAACAGCTTCTTAAACTTTTCTATGTTAATGTATGAAATATTTATATTTTTAAAATATTTAGAAAAGCTGTATAACTCAAAAACTAGAATGTATCACCAGTAGTCATGGTGATTATTAGATGACAACAGCCATAGTAAAACTGGAATCCTAAAGATGACAACAGCCATAGTAAAACTGGAATCCTAAAGAGCTTTAAAATTTTCATCAGGAACTTTTGAAGAAAAGTGCACTGCCTGAACTTTAAAGAAAATGGCATTGAGACATGGAGAAAGTAAAATTGGGATTCATTTCAACCAAACTTAATTTTGTCAGTTATCAATGGGGAAATGCAAGCAGCCCCAAATGGTGAATTTATCCTAACCGTTTTAGTTATCTGAACAGGAAGGGAATTACCTATATCTATACCTTACCATTAGCTAATTGGCTACCAAGGGTAAGTTACATAACATTAAATGAAATAAATCTGGTACTGTGATTTTCCCTACTTTTATGTAGGAAATCAGTGGGGCAGCTGAAAGGGAGAAGTTACCATTCTTATGTGTTTTAGCAGAGAACACACCATGGACTATAGCTTTTATATGCAACAATATCTGTGCATTGGAATCTTGATTGTTTCACAGAGTTACACCATTCTTGAAATGTGAAATAACACATATATGACATCAGTATGTAACAATTCAATCTGCCTGCATTAAAGTCAATGACAAAATTTCCACTGACATCAGATTAACATGAGTTTCTGGAGGTTCCCACATGTTTTAAATATACACAGAAGAGATGTATATAGCTGTAGCTGGATATATCAAGGACTGAAAAATAACAGGAGTCTTAGACCCAGACTAAATCTTTTTTACAAGCTCTATAACATCTGGTTTGTTGTTGATGTTATTAAGTTTGCTTTCCTCTACACTTTGTAATCTGTCCAGGAGAACTAGTGCTAAAATAAGATAAGAAAAGCCATTTTCATGACTTCCAAAACCATCTGGCACCAGAATAGTCTATTCTTTAAAGTTTTCCAGACTCAAGTTTTTCAGATCTCAGGGTTTTAAACAGCTTAGATAAGTCAGTGAAGATTTTTGTTTGTATGTAAATTTAAATCAAGCTCTTGAACCTCAAAAATTTTGTCCATAACAAACTCCTATTTGCAGGTATATATCGTTTTTATATGTACAGACAAGCAAGAATTGCTTTTCTTTTGTTTAAACACTTTGTTAATGTGTGACAAATGTTAAGTTTAAAAAAAATATATGTATATACACCAATTAGAAGCTCAGATAGCATTAATAAAAAAGAAAATTTTTAACAAAGTTCTTTTATTGTCAAGTAAAAGTTAAAGAAAAAGAAAATTACTTGTATACAGAAGTAAGCACAAATTAAGTAGTGAAGTATGCTAAAAGTGCATACTGATCTTTTCCAAAGCAAATGCATTTTAGAAACAAACCTTCGTCACAGCAGTAATCATCTTGATTCTTCAGTAAAATACTTAAAAACCACAGTTCATAAAGCTTGGGCTGAATTTTTAAAAAGCAATTCAGACATTGCTTGAACATCTGTAGAAGTTAATGTCAGGAATTTCATTATCATACTGTCCTTTAAAACTTTTAAACTAGTGATCACCTGACTAAAAAGAATGGGTCATTCAGGAAGATCTTTTTGAACGTAGAAACACAATGATAAAATTTATAAAAGTGCAGTCAGAAAAGCAGTCATTAAAAATCTAATTTAACCTAATTCTCAATCCAAGTGTCTTCTGGTTGAGAA
>JAVHNF010051054.1:0-13992 GCA_034783455.1 Micropsitta finschii
CTCCTATGCAGAGGGCTAACATAAATTAAACTATCAATACACAACAGGAATAACCACATTAAAAATGTCCATTATAAAAATAAAGACTTGCTCTTAATGTAAGTCAGGAGAAGTTTGATTTCTCACATTACTTCAGAAACCTTTAGACCATAGAATAATCACATACTGGGGAAAAAAATTTAGTATGCTTTCCTGTCTGTGAAAGACTAACAGTACAGCACTATCAACTTTTTAACTTCCCTTTAAAATATTCAAGGTCAGATTTATACCTCACTGATATTCATAGCATTTAATTTGGCCTGAAGGATTTCAGGAAGATCTGTTGTGGGTGTGTACTGATGCTTCACACTCTCTCCATGCTCCTTGTAGAGCCTCTGCAAATAGAGATGAATTTCAGTAGCAAGTACCTACTACACATGCACATTGTTCAGAGACAAAAACATTGACAAATAGGTCTATGGAAAGCAAAGACTACAAAAAAGTGACAGCAGCATTAACAGATAAAGGCAAATTTATCAGTCAAAAAGTATTCAAAAAGCTTTGAGTTTGATATACCTATCAGCTAGAGTCTGTTAGAGAGGGACTCCTTTGAGTGTATAAATAAATAGATAGGAAAATTCAGATATTTGAATACTAATTTGATAAGACTTCCAACATATGTGAATAGGGAGAAAGAGCATAAACAGCAATTATTAAGGATGTGCAGCCATAAGTGGCCTACTAAAACTCTGAAATTCCACAGAAATATGGGGAGTTGAAATTCCCCAAACACATCTCTCCAAAGTTGTTCATTTTTAGCAGATAAATATAATGGTAATTAGCTGTGCAAGTACTCCAAATTTAGTTCCAGAGCTCGTTGCATGGGGGTGCTCAACAGTCAACAGCAGGAGAATACTACTCAGAATGGTGAGTGATCCCATCAGGTGTCTATATGAGCTATTCGTATCAGTTCTTGGACGAAGAATATAGGGCTGGCCCAGGACTAGCTAGCTCTTGGATGTCTGCAGACAGATGAGAAGAGTTCTATGCAGTTAACTGGAACTTCCTCTACAATGGCTATGCACAGTTCACCTCTTTCACATTATCTTTCTTTCCCAGTTAAGTTTCTTCTTACATTGACACTATAATTTCAGATGAGCACACATCGCCACCATTTGATTTGGCCTTAGATATGACCCATGTCTTGACTACCTGACTTGCCATTCCCAGGCTGTTATTTCTGTGTGAATGTTTGAAATCAGGATGAAACTCTCCATTTCACCCTGCTGCCACTTTCTTTAGCAAGTAGACCCACTTGTATTGCAACTCCAGAAGAGGAAAATTAATGAGAACTCCACGTGTGAAGTAGAGCAGCAGACTGATTTTGACTGTGGCACAGCAGAACAAAATGACTTATATTTATCCTGCCTGAGATGTAAGCCTTTTGGATCTTATTAATTACACCAAAGGCATAGACACTATAAGTATTACAATAGCATGTGTTTTACACAAAGTCTTTCATCTTCTTCTTCACTTTAAAAATATCTGTTTTCAAAATACAACATCCTCTCATGTTTGAAACTTGTCTTTTTTGAGTGACTTTTGCTTACTATTCACTTCTGCATTATCCCAGTTAAGTCTACAATATTTTTAAATCGCTCTTCTATTAAAAATAAACATGTTTAAACACCAAACAGCCTCAATTCTTCCCTTTCAGGTTTCCCCTCCTGGATTTCTCTCTCAGCAGGATGACAGCTTGAAATTATTTATTTTTATTTCCTTGTCATGCTGCCTTACATTTTGTTTTGAAAGAACATGCAGAAACTGAAATTTGAAAGATCTGTTTGAAAAGGGGAAAGGACCTCAATGAATTTCAAGAGGCCAAAAGACTCTGAAGGCCAAAGGTCACTCTTACTCTTTTTTACTTCTGGAAAAAAAGCCAATTGGACAGAAAACCCTTTTTTTTACATGAAACTCCCATTCATTTTACTGGCATCCCTATGACTTCCCATTCCATGTTAGAAGCATGCTCTTTGTGAGATGCACCACACTAGAACACAGAAGTTTCATGGTTCCCAAGGATAATCTCAGAGAAAGAAAGAGAGAGAAAACCAGTGCTTCAATCGGGTCGTTCAAAGAGGATACCACTCTTATAATCATAATGTATATACATTATAACTTACATCCACAGCCTGGTTATAACTAATTCTAGCCTGGATCATCTCAGGAGTGTCTTTAATACTGGTAAACTTCAAAGCATATGGATGCTGACGGTACTTCTTCTGTTGAGCAGAAAAAGATCAAAGCTGTGAATTTTGTGCTGCTCTTTCATGCTATTTGAAAGAGAAAAATCATAGGTTGCTGGAGATTAGAGTGAATTTGTGAACATAATTATTATTCCTCTTTCCTCATCTTTATGTCCTAGGTACCTTCAGATTAATATTTGTTTCAATTTAACAATAACCTTTTGCCGATTAATATTAAAGTATTTCTCCCTAAATATATGGAAAACATTTCAAAATTGGATTTTGCCTACCTAAGTACTCCAGAACTCAGGATTTTAAAATCTTTTTCTGATTATTTCAAATATGGTATGACTGATTATATTTTTTATTGATAGTTTCCTTAAGCAAGAGTTCACATACATTTGTAGTGTGTTAATAATGGCAACCATTTAATTTATTGTTCCAGGGTTTACATTTCCTCCTTACATTTACAGCAAATCTGTACAGCCATTAACATTATGCCTAATTGTTATGGTATATCTTCTAGAATTGAAATTGCTTAAAAGGACCCATAGTAGTTTATGAGAGATCTTGTTACACATACATAATTAAGATGAAGGCTGTTTGATGGCAAAATGTCACTTTTTCTACATGGCCCGGTCTCTAAATGCTTCCCTTCCTGCATTAGCTGTCTTAAACCCATCAATACTCTTATCTCTTCTCCAAATAGTGCATACTGAATTTTCCCAATGCCTGTGATGAACTCCCAAGTCAATAAACATGTTCATGAGTCTTCTGGAAATTATTTCTATCTCAGTGTTTGAGTCTAAAGGCATGTCATCCTCCTTTAAATTGAGCTGTGACCCACAAGTTTATTTATCTGAGGCAACATCTTGATTCTTTGGGAACTCAAAATACCCATGTAAACCACATTAACTCTTCCAAGGTATTACAAGCTTATGAGCAATGTTTCATTTCAGAAAGAAATCCCTTAAAAATGAGCAATCTTTCTAAGTTTAACTGGGGACAAAAGCGGTTTATTCTTCCTTCCGATCAGCTTTAGAGACAAATAAGAGTTGACCAGAACATGTCTACACAAAACTCCTAGAAATATTCTGGCAATTGCTTTTTAGCAGTATTACAAGGGCTAGTCACTGTGTGTATGTAAGAAAGGAGGAGGCTCATAGCCATCTAAAATTATTTAGTATTCACAAAAAGGTTGAGATGGACAACCTAGCAGGTCAAATTTCTACCTGGCGGTTTTCACTACTATAACATCAAAATGGTATACCTCTACAGATTCAGAGTTACTATTCCAGCCAGCATTACTGTACTAGCTTTTATGAACTACCTTGCTTGACACTAGCTGAGAAACTAATTTATTGTGCCTAAAAACCCCATCCTTCTTCACTGTAGATGATTACATGGGAAAAAAAATTGTGTTTGCAATCAGCAGATGTGAAAGGATGACCAAATTTTCTGAGACACTACACTAGTGGCTATACTGTTATTCTCACTGAGTGAATGGACAGACGATTCCTGCATTACTCATGGTTATCTAAACAAATCACAGGATTCAGTCTCCTACTGCAGCAGATTTGGCCAGTAGGATTTCCTATAAGACAACAGCAACAGAATACTATGAACTTTTTAACCATTTCCACCAGGCCTTAGAAGGTCTCATGGACTGGCATGAAGGATTCTAGAGTTTGCCTTTTCCTGTAAGTGATATTGGTTACAAGGAGAAATAAGGATGAAAACTACTTGGGCCAATAGATAGCTACAGACAGAGATATCTATATGAATATCAATAGCTAGCATGAAT
Organism: Micropsitta finschii; assembly: GCA_034783455.1. NCBI lineage: Eukaryota > Metazoa > Chordata > Aves > Psittaciformes > Psittacidae > Micropsitta > Micropsitta finschii. The sequence goes on from JAVHNF010051054.1 coordinate 4,030, forward strand.
ATATATGAAAAAGGAGCAAGAAGGAACGTGTATTTGTTACAAAAGAAGGTTCTGGGTCCAATGACTGGATCTTTTCATCATCTCTACTGTTTTGCTTCATTAAAAGGTAGGCTAGTGGGTAGCAATTGAGCACTGTTTGATTGCCATTATTATTCATAATATCATTTGTCACCTACTTTGTTTTTGCAAAGGCTATATGGACTCCTACTGGTGTGTGTTTGGTATCTGGTTTCCCTCTAATTACCAGTCCTATCCCTGGGTTTGAGGGCTTTCATGTGCTATGCCTTTTTCTTTCCCCTTTGAGTGGAAATTATTTTAATTTTATACAGACATTTTGCACGCATTATGCAGCAAATTCTGTTACATGCTGTCATGAAATCTCACCTCACTAATGAGTTCTCCTGCCTTCTTAGCCTGCTCCACATTTAATGACCCAGTGGCTATCCATCCAGCTCCTTTCATCCAGCTCAAATCTGCTCTGTATCGGTTCTGACAAAGAAAAAGAAAAAACACTATTGTTGGTGTTCATACACTTAAAATGCCATTAAAGGATTCAGACATCTCAGGGACAACAACCAAGTCAAATTAGTGCCTGCTCTTGTTTTATTCACTATTGTACAGTTGCAAGGGAAGCAAAAAAAAAAAAAGAGAATGAAATAAAAGTATCAGGACTGGCCAGCACTTGTGCAATATGCTATGCAAGGTAATTTTTAGAAGTGGTCTACACTTTACTGTCATTTGTAATTTTTAACTTCATGTGGCAAAACCTTCAGTTTTGTTGTACACAGTGCACTGTTTAAAAGATCATTAATGATTTGCAATGGTAAGAAAATTATATTTAGTATTTCCCAACCCCTATCCTTTTGTTATACTGGAGGGAAAGCATCTAGTTTTTCACTTTCCACGTGTTTTTAAGGAGGAAGTGTATAGGAATATTTCCCATTTTCCTCACGAAATCTCTCCTACCAACAGTCTACAAATTCCAAAAAGCTTATACAAGTACTACAGCTGCCTTTCTCAAAGAAGCCAGATGGGTTTCAGTGGTTATACCTCAACAAGACCTGTACAGATACCTATCTTAGTCTCCTTGAAAAGTTCTGACTTAAAACCTCAGAATGGAAGGCCTAACTTCCAGTAACCATTTACAGTATGACAGTTTACTTGATCGTTACAGCTGAGCATGTAACCTGTATGGAATTTTATCACCAATTTTATCACTATACATTATTTAACCACCCTGCACATTAGGTAAAAAAAATTAATGTACATCATATACTAATCCTAGTGTTTTATTAACATTTGAAGTAGATTTTGAAGAAGCCATGATCATAAAACAGGATTATAATTCTCCTCAAAACTGTACACCTTTTGCACTACATATATCTTTTGAGCAAATACATGGTTAATATTTACCAGTTTAATATTAACTTCTTAATAGTTGAAATATTAGGTACATAAATATTGTGGCATTAAAAGCCTAAACCTCTGAATAAACTCAGCCCTAAGTGTCTGCATGGGCTGAATGAAGGAGCATTGAAATATATTAAGAGCGGGACTTACATCGCTTTGCAATCCATAGGCCCACTTGGCCCATGCCACTTTCATGTCAGTAGGCAGGGCTGTGTAGTGATGGAGAGCTGTCCTGTACCCTTTTTCTGTGGCCAAATTCTGAGCCTTTTTGGCATGGACAAGGTTAACCATATCCATGGAGACATGGAACCGATTCTTTGTGTCCTCAAATCCCTTCCTGTACTCCAGATCACTCTGCAACTTTGACATTTGAAGGGAATGAGCCATCTGTGAATCTTCCTCCACAGCCTTTACTCCAATCAGCTTACCCTTCATCTTCTCGTAACCTTCCTTATATTTAATCTGTGAAGAAAAAAAATAGACCACGAGTTATTGATCTAAGCTGCCAAACTGACAGCTCTGTAAAGCAATGGTCTATCAGTACTGTGACATGCTCGGTCCTTCACACAAGCAACTAAGAAGCCCATTTGCAAAAAAGAACTGTAACGCTTTAGAAATTTAGTAAGTGTTTGTAAAGAAGAAACCCTTTCGCAGTAATAATATGTTCACAAAAAGCTTTAAGAACTCGTTTCTTTTTGGTTCTTTCTAGGAAAAACAACATTCTCAAAGCACTGAGGTCAGAAAGTTCACTTGGGAATTTTCTGGCCAGTCATAGATGTACTAAGTTATGATGTTTCACAGGAGATTTCCACTTCATTTTGAGTTCTAAAATTCACCCTCAGGTCAAAATGAGAATAGAAAACCACAGTCAATATGTGGGGAAGAACTCTGAATTGCTCAGAGAAAACCTTCTGACTAATTACAGAATGCCAATCACCCAGTCAACTCCTCCATTGCTCCTTAGCACGAATCAATTGAGGGTGGCTCAAGGCACTGAGACATATGTGACACATCCCCAACACTCTGGTAGCAACCTGGATTGTCAGCTGTCCTATAAAGAAAGAAGGCTGATGGAGTCCATACTCACATCACTTGCCAGATCCCTCTTTGTCTTAGCTGTCAAGAATGACAAAGCATCCAGACGAAGCACAAATCCTTTTCCCTTCTGCTCCTCCCAGCTACTTTTGTAGAGTTTCTAAAGAGATGACAGTAACACAGACTCTTCATTACTATCAATATATTCTGTTTGTTCTATAGTCACAGTGAAAGCTTTCAAATAACATCAGACCAGAAAGCACTCCATGTCCAGCAACCATGTATTTAAAGAAGAGATGTGGTGCCTCCACTCACATAATGTAACTGTGGATACTGTGGGTACTGTAACCCCATTATCTCACTGATTCCAGTGAAATTGTCAGTACGCCACTCATCTGGAAGCATGTGGAAAATACACAGCTTCAAATTCTAAAGGTGACAAGTCCTCAGAACAGCAGAAGTGACTAGTATTTAATTAAGAGAAAGTAATTAAATTTAGATATAAAGTTTTTACATCTAAAACATTTGGACCTTTACAGAGAAAAAAATCTAACTTTCACCAATAGAACAAACATTGCAGCAGCAGCTCTAACTATTCACAGGAGTTAAACCAAATCTCTATCTTACACAGTACCTCACTGATATTGGCAGCATTTGCTTTGGCCAGCAGAAAGACAGGATCATCTTTGCTGATGGTGTACTGGTGAAGAAACTGCTCTTTTCCTGACCTGTAGGCAACCTGTCCACAGAAAGCAAAGCATGGTTTAACAAGCAGTAGTCCACATTTAATACTGAAGGAATATTCATTAAAGTACCCCAAATATTATGGGATTTGTTAGGGCTAATTTATTTGGTGACTTTGTCTTTAGCACCATGACATTTTTTGCAAATATGAATTTAAAAGCTGACCCACAGAGTCATGTTGACCAATTCACTCATGGAAGCAGAGAAACAACATATATATCAGGATACTTTAACTCTCTTTCCTAAAGTTAGCTACTTAATGGACTATAAAGCTGTCAGCAACTCACAGTCCGTACAAAATGTATGCAAGAATACATTTCATCCAATATTAAACTGCAGCTACTTTTTGGGTAGTCTTTACTAGGGCACAGAAATAGTGAATTTTAGGCATGAAATGAAGAATGCTATGCAACTGAATCTGCAGAAAAAGTTTGTGACCTAAATGTAATTGCTGACATAATACTCCGGTGAGGACTAACATTCCAACTTTGAATGAAAATATCAAGGACCTTTTATGATCCAAGTAGCAAACACCTCCATTTTATATCCCAGAGCAACATCAACAGAGAAATGAATTACTCTGTTTCAGAAGCCCATGAAGCTGTTAGAGGAGCTGTTGAAAAGCTGCAAAAAGATGCCCGTTTCACAAAGCATTGTATTTCTTACATCTCAAAGAAAGGGGGGTAAGAAATATCCCTACTATAAAGCTCAAAATCCATGGCTACTATTGTGACTTCCACACACATAAAGAAAGGCAGTGTTGTCCAGTACACAGGAGATAAATAATAGGAGCCAGGAGACCAGTGTTCTCCTCTGATTCAATCTGGCGTCATATTTAAGACACACAACACTCATCCAAGTAAGTGCTGCGTTTTTATTGATGTAGAAGATCAAAAAAAGGAAACATGGTAGATGCCTGAAAAAGACCGCTCAAGAAGCAGTAATGCTTCATTCACGCAACAGCTGAGAAGCTGACAGCATCTTCATTTCAAGGTACAACATATTAAATGTAACTTAAAACAGGCTTGTCAAGTCACTACTGTTCCAAAATTAGTTAATCAGCAATTACAACAACAGGGTCCTCTCGTTTTGGGAACTTACAAGTCAGTTCCTGTCATCTAAGTCCTGCCAGGGAGTTCTAAAGTTCCATCTCAGCCCTGAAGTGGTCAGGCAGTTGCACATCTGACCATAGTAGGTCCCTTCATACTGAAATATCCTATCCTATCCCATCCCACCTGCCAGTGTGACCCACCCCAAGGAAGAATAGGGAGTATTCTGAAGGTACCCAGTTGGGAAAATATGGCTATTTGAGCATTTTACTAAAGTAACTTCAGTAAAATAAGTAAAGCACTTTAACAGCCACAGCTGAAGAATGTGCTGTCTAACAAGGCTGATACAACATGAGGTAGTCTGACAGGACCCTTAGTAGAGAGAAACACAGAGCCTGGGATGAGTGTGCATCAGTCCCTGAGCTAATGTCTACCTTGCTTTGAAGCACTGCCTGAGGATCAGCTAGGAATACTGTGATTCTCCTACAGCCTCCTTCCTCACTTTTGCTACTTCACAGATAACCGGTTTTCATGCAGATAACATTACTGCCTCAGGAATAGTCACGTATCCTCTCATGAATGCATTTCAGCCATACTCAAATTCAGCCTATCACCAAGATAGCCTTGTAGAGGCATCCCCAGCCTTTGACATCATTCCTGAGAAGCCTTACTTGTCTATTTCCATTCCCATTAGCGGATGATTTTTGTTGTTATTGTTCTAGTTCAGAGAATTCAATGAAAGAATTCATCAAATAAACAAAAACCCTCGGAAATAAATCTCAAGAAATTTCACATTCAGAAATGTTTCATGACTGGGTTTTCTTCCACCCACCATCCCAGTGTTTGCATCTCAGGAATGACCACATTATGAGTAAGCTACTTGCAAAGAGACAAATTCAGTCAAGGACTCACATCACTTTGCAGCTCCTGGCTTTTCTTGGCATGCTTGATCTGAGAACTGTCAGCCACACTGGTGAACTTCAGAGCATCAGCCTTCTGTCTGTACTTTTTCTGCATCAAATTACAGCAGGTTACACAAAAGTTTCTACAATATTTACATTCCCTCAAAAAATGTAGTACTTTCAAAAAATACATGACTGATAGAGCCAAAGTTCCCCTGTAAATTCCAAGACAATTTTAGCAAGGTATTAACAACATAAGATTCCAAATACTTCCCAGTATTGTATACTTTATATATATTGTATCGTTATATTATTGTATACAGCTACTAGTATTTCCAAGGTGAGAAGGGTAGTGCAAGAATATGCCAAATGTACTGTTGCTCACACTGCAAGCATGGACATTCTTTGGTGCCAGATGTACTAGCTAAATTTCTTACAAGATCTAGGTTGCACACCAACCAGTGAGTGTCCTTCACAAACTGGGTGTGACAAGTCAGGACACACCCACACCTGGGTGTGACCAAGCTACAGGATCAATACTGCCATCTCGTTTTCTTATGTGAGACCTCTGAAGCATATGCATGTGCTATCAAAATCACTGAACATGTTACTGAGGCATTTTTAAGTTACTAACATACTTCTAAATTATCAATTAAATTCGAAGGGGCAATTTCAGTGTCCTGAAGGTAACTTAAATTCAGAATCTTCCCCCCCATCTCCCAGCTCTTTTCAAAGCAGAGCTCAGCGCAGACACTGCAGCCAAGCCTTCCTGGGAGCAACAGCTGTGAGAGGACCCCACAAGGTTCAAGTCTTGGATGTGGGGAAGACACATTGTGCTTCATTCATCTTCTGGTACCAATACCTATATAAGATTTGTTTGAATGGACAAATTTGCATAGAGACTAATGTTTCTACTTTGGTAAACAAGATTGCCCTTACCTTCATTCCATCTTACTTTTTGTTTTATATTTGAAACACACATAAGTGAATGGAAAACTTCCACTAACTTAATCAGGCTTTGGATCAGGCCTGTTTTGTATCAATGCCTCTGCCTCAGTCTTTTGCATCACTCATTTGAGAGCAAGCTAAGTATTTCTCTATATTTGAGACAGTGGAAGGAAATTCAGCACCTTATTTCAAGGCCACAGTATGATAGGGGAGACCAAGCATACTTTTGTATACTTTAGTCAAATTCTTATTCTAACAGTTCAACCATGAAGTGGGGCATTCCACCTAGGAAGGGCGTAAATGCGTTTTTTAATTATCTGGCATTTCAGTAGAGAAATCCTTTTGTTTGAACTGATGGGTGAACAGATCAGTTTATGCTGTGTCTCTGCTATGGGAACACAAAACAGAAGTTAGAAAAGCATGCAGCACTTCAAAGAGGTGCTCATCGCTTTATTTTAGGAACCTGGGAGGAAGGGAGGCAGATTAAAAACAGCATGTTTTGTCACATTGCATGGAACACAATATAGTGACATTCTGCAAAGAAATGACAAAATGCCAGGCTCTGCATGGCAATAGAGATCTCTAAAATACTATCCACCAGTCTCCAGTTCAGGTGACTGTCAGCCATCTCTTGGCCTTATGCAGCACTGGAATGAAAAGGCACATCATTACGGATTAAATATTTGTGGAAGTGATTATTACCACAGCACATGACAGCAGCAGATGTCAGTCTATCCCTAGCAAGACAGCAGATCTGAGAGCAGCTGCTCTTCTTCTGTTTCTCAGATGTATTCCTTCCCCTCGCAGGAGTAGTGAGAGGATGTCAGAGACCCAATGTATTAGAGAGTGTGATCTCCGGTAACTAACTGGCTTCTGTTCCTTCCCCCAGCCTTAAGTGGAATTTTATCCTTCTTGTCAAACTTTCCCTAATGTATTCTTCTATATGTCCTCCAGTTTTCCCAGCTCTAGTGAGATGATTGAACCATAACTAAGCAGCTGAGGAAGTGTACTTCCATAAGGCAGTGCAAAACCAAGTGAAAGCAATGAAAAGCAGCACAAACTGAAGCTGCCAATAAAGTCACATCCCTTATTTGCCAAAGAGCAAGGAAACTCCAAACATGGCTAACAAACAACCGATTTTTCAACATTCTTCCTTAAAACTCTATGCACTTCATGTAGCTTATGTCATAGAAACCTTAACTCCTTCCAATGCTACTCTGCAAAATGAGCAGGTGAATGAAAAGAGATGGAAGCACAATCATGGGCTCTTCTGCCTCACAAACTTGACACAATGATCATATAATGGGAAAACATATTTTTAACCTCTAACCTGGGATCTCCTAAACTGTTGAATAACTAAATGACATCCATCAGTTCTTCCATTTCTCGGGTTTTCCGTATTAGGAATTACTTACCTATTCCACATAATTTAGTGGAGTAAGTGCACATAAACCTTTGAATAAACAACAGACGGAAGCCTGAGTACTTTTCTTACCTCACTGACTAAATCTCCTGCTTTTTTGGCTTGTTGTATATTAAGACTTCCTTCTGTGATACACCCAGCTCCTTTCATCCACATCAGATCTGACCTATATTGAAGCTGTAGAGGAAAATAACATTTGTTGGCATGTGGAACACATGTAAAATTTTTGCATGTGAACATTCGCACCCTTTCCAGTTTCAAAGGCATTGCAAAGACATACAAAATAAGTCACAGTGTAATCAAACAGCATTGTATGAATAAGAATTAATGTCAAACTTAAGAAGTCTATAAACTGCTTCATTCAGTTAAGCTGAGTATACATCATCTTACGTCACTCTGGAGACCATAGGCTTTCTTTGCCCATTTTGTCTTCATGTCTTCTGGAACCACTGTGTATTCATGCAGTCTCTTTCTATAATCTAAGTCACTAGCAAGTTCCTGGGCCTTCTTAGCATGTCTCAGGTTTATCATATCCATGGGCAGATGGAAATGGGTCTTACTCTCCTCAAAATCTTTTCTGTAGGCAATCTAGGAATAGAAGAAATGAAAACAAGTTGTCTGTACCATTGCACTGCAAAGTCAAAGCTGTCTTAAATTTCCGCTCTTGTTTGGGTCCTATAAGGGATTCACAAAACAGATGGCAAACTCTGGCAACATCTTCTCTATTACAGTACATATGACTTTTAAACATACTTTAATCTGCTTGAAAGTTCCATGTAGAAGTGTTTATACTGGGGGTTTAATACGATGTTATTTTCCTACCCCAAAATAAGGACAGCACCAGCTCAAAATTCCCTATGAGAACAAAAATACTGTGCAATCATTGCAGAGCAACAGACAAAGGAAGGAAACCAACCTTTGTCTTGATAAAAGCTTCCAAGAATTTCTTATAGTGAAAGCAGTAGCAGTGGTAGACTGCATACTGTTGCTGAAAGATTCATAATTATGAATAACACCTTCTGACTCAGAGAAATAAATAATTTACCTCACTACTCATCTTGGCCACCTTCAGAGAGTGTAAAAGTCTTGAATCTTTGGCTCCCATTGCTTTTCCTTTTGTTTTTTCATATTCTTCTTTATATTTAATCTGTAAAAAAATTAGTTTCAGTCAAAGAACATTTCCAATGACCTAAAAGATAAGTAATACGGTTTTCACTGGCAGTTCGGATGGCCAAAATTTAGAAGGGCTTAGTCTGATTCTCACGTTGACACTTCAGATTTCCCAGATTTTCTAAAAAGTTCCCAAAGGTGCAAGGCTGGTCTCATTTATATTGCTTTTAACTTAATTCCTTCAGGCTCATTCCTATGAGGTGGATATGCTTATAAGCTGATTAGCTAAATTATCTGGTTCTTAAAGTAAAAGATAAAGAATCAATCATGCAAAAACAAGCAAGGAATGAAAAATTTTCTTTTCTTAATGAGGTGGGATTTTGGAATCACCATCATTGCCAAATACTTCCCACTTGCAGGAAAAGTTTCTTCTTTTTTTGCCTCTCCATGGGGTAAGAATCATGGGGTAAGTTGTTTAAAAAGTGTTTGGAAATTTTTTAGATACATGTGTTTATGTTAAAGCAGCAAACTAAAGAAATATGCATTCCCTTTGCAGGAGATGATAACAGTATTTTTGAGGCTTTAAACAATTCAACACACTGAATTTTACTAAACGGGTTGTTTTGCTTCCTTCTGTACACTTGTATTTAGAAAAAATTTTCAGAGAGTGAAGTTTCATAGCAGTCTGAGCAAGTTTCCAGCTGTTCACCAGCCATTGAGAAAGATGGATAGCCAAATGTAGGACTTTAAAATTCTGATAAAGTGAGTTAGGCTCTATTTCCCTGTTCTGTAACAACTTATATACAGAATAATTCCTAGGTAATTAAATATAACATACATCACTGGCAAGATCCCTTGAAGCTTTGGCAGCAAGTAGAGGCAGAGAATCAAGTTTCATTACAAAACCCCGGCCCTTACTCTTCTCCCAGCCTTCTCTGTACTTAATCTGAGAAAGGAAAGATATCAACATGTTACTAGCATCTAACAATGAGCATGTATCCCAGCACATTATAGCCACAGAGTGTTGCTCCACAAGACTCCACTAATGCAACTCAAATAAAACTTAGGGGAAAAAACACAGTTATGAATACTTGCAGTAATGCCAACTCACAACCATGAAAAATTATTAAACTGTTTCAAAAATAAGTCAGACCAGTCATACGACTGGAGGTTTTGCACTCATTTGTCTTGTTGAGCTTTTTTCCCTTCAAAACTACCTACAACAATGAAGGCCTGAAAAAAATAAATACTTTAAAAACAACATAGAATTTAAACTTTTCCTGTAAGTTCTTGATTTTAACACCCAGATGTCAAAGTAAATCAATGTATATTGTTATGAATT
>JAVHNF010051054.1:21195-34650 GCA_034783455.1 Micropsitta finschii
TCCTTGTTAGCAGGAAAGTTCATTGCTTCATTTTTACTTTTCTTTTTTTATGAAAAAGAAAATTAAATCACCCATTAGATTAACTGTGCCTGCAACATTACTTGTGTTGCATTGCAAGATAAATTTAGGTAGCAATTAGCTGAGGTCAAGATAGCATTCAAGTACACAGTAATAAACAGTTCTTACAGAGATGGTATCTGCTAGCCCTTCTCTTCATCAATACATTTGCTTGTAAAACTATAAACACACGTAAGGGTTTGGACAGCCAGGAAATTTGCTTAAACTTTCCAAATTTAGCATAGGGTCAGCCTTTCATGGTGATGTGAACAGATGGCTCTTGATATCTCCATAGCCATATCTCACATCACAGCTGATCAAAACCACTATTCCTCTAGTGCAGTGATATATTTTGACAAAGGATTCATTAATGAAGCAGAAATATCTAGCTATTAAAGTGGGAGCAAAACACCTTAGGGAAAAAAATCAAAAAATTCTATTTGCTTGATTTAAAAAAACCAAAAACAATTATTGCAGAATTAACATTCTTAAATCCATCGATAGATAATTTTATGTTTGATAATTTGAAAAGCCTTTAGATAATTTAATAACAAAAAACTGGAACGTCTTTTAAAATGGTAATACCTAACGACCGTCCTAATGCTTTCTATGTCAAGATCTGGGGAGAATATGGTAAGTATACAAACAAGATACAGTGTAACGTGTCTTCTCTGAAATCTTTTGTAAATCCTTTGTAGTAAACAGCTAGTTTAAATGAAAGAAGAATGTGTGGCATGCCAAGAATATCATGGAGAGCACAGATAGAAAGGACTATAAATATTTGGGGTATCTCTCTTGTGACTTCTCAACTCAAAAAACCCCACTGTAGATCACTTTACGCACCATCAATGTTACATGGTAAGACAGGTCATGTATTGTGACCAATATAATGCAATTACAGTTATCACATCTAAATTATTCTATAAACAGACATAGAAAATAAAAAATAGCCATCATTAATCAGCTGAGTTAGTTTCTCAAAATGCCATTCATGAGTCTGAATTCCTCACAGCAGCTTGCCATTTTCTTTCTCTTCTTTCTCAAATAGTTTCTAATATTGCTCATATCACAAAACAGTATTTTCAAAGTTCCAGAGAATTAATTTTAGCCACTTCTAAGATTTTAAAACGTGAACAAAACAGGTGCTTAGCACACAGCAATTTTATAGTAATGTTCCTTAAATTGTCTCATGTTATATATACATCGGTATGATGTGCCCCCATGATCCTGACAGTTAGAAATCTAATCCCTTTGCCCTTGTTAAATCATGCTTCACTCAGAAAGATCCATTAATTTCAGTGGCTCTATTTTATTTGAATAATAGTATCGAAATCCAATCTATGCAGATTAAAACTCAAATAAAATTTGAAGTCTGTGACTGAAGTTTTAAAGATACTTTCAAAGAAAAAGAAACCTTAAATTAATTCTAAAGAGAGAAGCATTCTATAATGCTTGAAAATGCAACTAGTGCTTTCTAAAATTAATTTTATTTGTTCATTCTTGCTAAAACTTGTAGTAGTTCAAAAGATAGAGACTAATTGAAGGCTTCATTGCTACATGTTCCAAACTCATATTCCTCAAGAATGGTTTGATTTTCACACATTACAAGATATAGGTTTGGACAAAAGGGAAGAAACATAAAATACCAAATATCTTAGGACACTACAGCCCCTTTTCATTCATTTCTCCAAAGTATATGGGTCTCATGAGGAGTAACAATGAAAAACCTGAGATTAACCATATAGTTTTGTTTATATGAAACCACTATTCAATTCCTTTCAAATTCCCTGCAGCTGTATTCAGCTGTACTATTTTCCTAATCTAATTGAATGCATTTTGGGAGACCACAAAAATAATGTAATTCCCTTAAAAATGAAACAAAAGCAAAATAAATGCCACAGACCAAAACAGAACTAAAGCCTAATTGGTTCCACAAATACAGAATTACAACTTGTGAGGCACACAAGACTATTTTTGTAGATGCTCTGAAATCTAAGAGTGTATGTATAATCTTCAGCACTATTCTCACATATTTAGAGCTTCAAGGTTTCTAAGATTTCTAAAAACACTTGCAAGGGAAAAGTTGTTCATCCATTTACTAGCTTGCTACCTATCATTTCACAGCCCTTTCAGTTTTTCTCCTAACTGAATTTACATTTTCTTTCACATGGAATTGAACATTTTCCACAAATAAACACATTTCAGTGTGAGATGTAACAATATCACAATAGAAATGTACAGCGCATACATGCACACAGATAAAATTTGCCAAGGTGAAGCTTACCTTTTGGAATGACCCTATCATAAAGATCATGCAGTGACAGTGTATGTACCCTGCAGTCTCATCTTGTAAATCTCAGTGCCAAATATATCACATATTCAGAGCATGGTGCTGTTGCACACCATGCTTTCCTTTGAGATCTTACATTCTCATACAGAAAACCAAAGTGAAAGAAGGTTGCGCTGTAGTTTCTAAAGTCTTCAGCAACTGGCCATAGTAATGGTCTACATCAGCATGGGTATCTCTCAGATGTTGCATACCTGGCCATATTGATCTACATGTTCCCTTGCAATAGTAGCATCTGTTTCAGCTGTATGGGTGGCTTTTCCTTTGATCTCTTTTTCGTATCTTTGATGATACTTTACCTAAAAGGAAAAAAGAAAAGGAAATGAGTTTACTTTCATACACGAATGCTGCATAAGAATTAATAATCAACCACATGCAATAAAGGATCATCAAAATTCCCACTGCCACCAATCTACAGAAGTCAAATATGTCACTTGAAGATATAAAACCAAAAATAGCAGTGTACTTTTTAATAATGCACTAGGAACATAGAACTTGCCATTTCAACCCAAACCATTAGCTCAGTGTGTTCAGTACCACCTGCTTGTCAGCAGCTAATTCCTGATGTTCCAGCAGGTTAAGAAAACAGAGACGATTGTAATGTAAATCACAGTTACCACAGAATACTTCTTTGACCAAAGGGTCATCTGAATGTCATTAATAACTGGACTAGTTTCTGAAAGATTCTGATCTCTCCAGTGATCAAGGGAATTTTAAGCAATCAACCTTCAAATTTAGACCAGGATTTGCACTACCTCTGCTAAAGTCAAAATAATGGCTGCAACCTGATGCTGCCCTTTAATCACCATGTGTTTTTACTGACACAAATCCACAGACCAAATGCAAACAAAAACATTTAAGTGTTTTAGAGACAGCTGCATTTGCCTTTAAAATTACAGATCTCCTCTTTTTTTCCTCAAGGACTCTTAATAATGTTTTAAATTCACTTCCACCAAGTTAGCACAATATGTTATCATCTATAGCAAAAAGGTCTCTCCTTTCAGTTGCCAATGAAAAAACACAATTAACTGTATATTTGATGACCTTTCACAATGCTTTTCAAAGCACATAGGGGTGCTGTAGTTTTGCTATGTTTGGAGAGGAACAGAAAGCCAATAAAGATCAGAACAGCAAGGAGTTAAAAAACCTCCCAAACAGTAAGGAGAGCAAAATGAGTGGAATAGAAAGCTATGTTTTATAAATCTATACCTATGGCAAATGTATGCATGTATGTGTGTGTATATATTCAAGAAGCTAGTTTCTTGAATTCATAAAAGCCTCATCCTGCAACAGCACAAAAGAAAGAATAGGAGAATGAACTGCAAAGATCCACTGGGAGCATGGAAATTCACGGAAAGGCAGATCTCTGCAAACACAGCTTTCCCCTGATACAACATCACCCAGAAATACTGTAGCTGTGTAAATTAGAGCTGCACTTCAGCCCTTCTAACTCATACTGAGTTGAGCAGAATGAAATCAAAGACTTCCATCTAACTCTTAATTGTCTTCCTTCTCAGTCATATGCAGTAGGAGGCAGGGTAAAGGGGACACTTTTGCCCACAAAAATCCAGAGTGTTGATTCACAGATAAAATGCCTTTTTGTCCCTGAAAAAATAATCACTTGAAAATCTATGCATGAAGTGCACTGCCAGCGTAACTCCACAATGCTCATGGAATTTCTGCTGATAAACATTTTAATATAAAATTTGTGTGACAATTCTTTTCTTTCCCAAAAGAGACGTTGCTTTGGACACTTACATCACTGGCTAATTCATTTGCTCTCTTGGCTATCTGATAAGCTGGAGTGATCATAGCAGGAAAGCTGCCTTTTCCTTTTCGTTCTTCAAAGTCGTCTGTGTATTTCAACTGTAAAAATTCAAGACAGTTCAGGAGCAGTTAGATCAAATGTATCTTGATTGCACACATAATCAATTCTTAAAGTTGCAAAGTCAAGCATTCAATGGCTGTCATCTGCCAGAAGGAAGATGAATCATGAAGTCTGAATCTTTACAATGTAGTCTTTAACGATATGACTGTGTATCTTCTGCAGGATCTCTGTGTCTCATTCAGAGTATAGGATGGATCACAGCTGTTTAAAGAAAATTTGACGTTGTCTGTAAGATGCCTGCTTTATTTATGTTAGAGTCAGAACACCTTCCACTACTTTGCATAGCATCCAGTTGCTGGGTATAGAACAGGCTAGTTCTCTGCCTTCAATTCCAACAGCCAGCTAGTCCTTAGAACTCAATAAGGGCTTTAAAACTGGAAATATTAAATGCTTAGTGGTAAAATGACTTTGCCTTTAAAATATTAGTATTTTACTTTAGTTTATGGTCATATTTTTAAGCGATTTATAAACATCCTAAGAGGCACTTGAGAGTCAAAAACAGGTCAACCTATTTTGTTTCACTTACATCACTTGAAAGCTGTCCTGCAACCTTTGCATGAAGTATATCTGGAGTGTCTACAACAGAGGTGAACTTCGAAACTCTCTCTTCATGTCCCCGCTTATATTCTACCTGAGGGAGAAAACATAAAAAATACATATTGCAAACAAAAAGTATTTTCTATCAGAAGGCTTCAAGAGAAAACAAGCAATGGCAGTCATGACACTTCCCAGTATACACTCAAGCTATCACTATATTTAAGGCCCTATTTCCTTGAAGTTAATGCCAGAAGCAGACAAAAATGGACCCAGCTAATCAAATTTTCAAGTAATACTAGATTCATGTGAGCCATAAATTTGATTAAATATCATGAGGATACTCATTAATGCACCATCTAAGATCATACTGCAATGACAATGCAAACAGTGTTTGAAGAAAACAATGCAGTACTTTAAAATCACTTCTACAGGATTTATTTTTACTTGATCTTTTTCAGTTGAATAGCTATTTTTCTAAATAAGCAATTTTCTGTGCATATATCTGAAATAGCTTGTATATGAATTCAATTCATTATTACAGGTACTGAACTTGAAATAATAAAGGGAAAAAATCAGAGCAAAATAAATAAATTAATAAAGCCATAAAGTGAAAATAAAGGAGATAATGAATTAAATAAACATTTTGGAGTGATTCACAATCACAAGCACAACAAAAGCTGCTACATCTTTCAGGAAACACGTATAATGTATGTCATTTATGCTTTACGATTGTCTTCCCAAAGCCAAGTAATTTGCTAGTGCAACGAATATTCACCATAGAACCTAGTGGCTGAAGTAAATGGACTAAACCCTGGATTCTCCAAATTTTGCAGTCTAAAATAGGATTGAAAACCCCCTGACTTACATTACTGCTTAGCTGGGTGGCTCTCTTAGCAACCTGATAACCTGGAGTGATCATAGCAGGAAAGCTGCCTTTGCCTCTCCGCGGTTCATATTCTTCTGTGTATTGAAACTAGAAAATGAACATTTTTTGTTTAGTTGCTACAGAAAACCCACTGTAGTTCAATATGCTTCCTCTTTTAATGCCTGCTTTCTAAAAGTAGGTATCACCTTATTTAAAGGTAAACAAATTAACTTCTGCCTTTTTAGGTAGAAATATTTCCTACATACAACAGAAAACATTCCCCAGTCATAACAATTATCCACTGCTAATTGGCTCTGTTGGCTGAGTCACTAACCCACTGTATGGGCATAGATGATCAGACATAATTCAGAAGTTATTTCCTTCAGCCATGGAAATACAGTCAATGAAAGGTCTACTCTATAGAAAATAACATGTTTTCCATCATGAGTTCTGTTCTACTAATGAAAACAGCACTGACTTCTAGATCAGGTCACCTCAGATATCACTGGTCAGTAGCTGAAGTGGTTCTCAGTTTCACTCAGTTTCAGGATGGGCAATAGTGCTGTTATGTGACTTTAATCACTTATATGGTTAAATATCACTATTGACAGAAGTAAACATGTGCTTTGATGCACTGGTAGGTCTTCAGAATATGACAGACCATGAAAATAAAGCTATTCCAAACATCACCCCACTTACATCGCTCAGAGCCTTCTGTGCCTGTGTTATCTGGACCATATCAGGATCTGGGATGGTTCCAGAGTACCATGATTTTCCTTCCGCATAGGCAGCATAGTAAGCATTCTATAAGACAAAAATTAAATAACTCCCAATCTTTACCTTTGTTTTCACACACAAACAGCTGATCTGACAGAATAAAATAAACCACACACAGTGCTGTGGAAGTGACATTTACTCTGTGAAGACATACAGCACATGACCTACACTCCACATACCTTCAGAATTGCCAGGGCAGAACTTGTATAACAAGAACTGATATCAAGATGTAAGGATCTAGGATCCTGGAGTAAGACTCAAATAACTTCCCCTGGGAATCAGATCAATTGTTGTGAAGCCTCAGTGCCAGTAAAAGAAGACACATTGAGTATGGCTGTACACACAGTAGTCCAAACAGCTAACTATATAGATATACTATTCCTTCCTTGTCTTCTGATTCTTGCACCCTAAGCTATAACTGAGCTATGCTGCCTTGAAAAGTTTAGCCAAATAAGAAGCAATGTTGGTTTTAGCATTGAAATGCTACGATTAAAACCCTAAAAATAAGTTTGCCAGGGCTAATCCTTGGTCTCCTGCAGGCTAGTGGCTTGGAGACTTGAGGAATATTTCTTACCTGGGTGGCCAGTTGTTGGGCTTTATAGACAGCTTCAATTTCTCTGGATCTTGCATCCCATTGAAAGACTGATTTGAATTCTTGCCCTTCTCGATATTTTGTCTAAAAAAGAAAAAAAAAGGACTTGGTATTAGTAGTTTGTTAGTAGAGAATAACATATACCCCTCTTAGGAGAACAAGAACGGAGCCATACAAGGTTAGCAGTCTTAGTCCACACTGTTATGGAGTCCACATGAAATGCAGTAACAAAAGGAAATGAATGCAAGATGAAACAACAAAAGCAGTACAATTCCCACCACAAAAAATTCAATTCAGTACCTGCTAGGTTTTGCTGCACCTTAAATCAGTCTAAAGGAAGGTTACTTCCAAAACTCCTCAGACCTACTTAACAACCCTTCTTGTCTATCACACACTGACACCATCAAACAGGCAGCTGTGGGGCAAATCAGCTCAGGGAATTAGCAAATAGGCTTTTGCTGTATTATCTTTCATCAATGTCAGTTCCTTCATTTGCCTCACTGCAAAAATCTCCAACACCAATGGAAGAGAAGCAGAGGAACAAGGTGACTGCACAGAACTAACATGCTAGGTGGCAGCATCAAAACAGCTCAGTTTAAGATGAATTACTCTAGTCATAATGTTTACCTGTGTCTGTGTGTTCAATCTCCAACTGCTACAGAGCAGCCTCTGTGCCAACTACTAATTTCACCCTGAAGACACATTTATATACAATATTGATGCAGAAACCAAGGGTCTATGACAAGCACACCTATCAACCAAATCTTCACAGCCCACAAGAAAATACCAACCATCTTCTGAGAGCTTGCAAAATTCTCCATCTTTTCCACCTTCTCCCTCTTTAGATCAACACCACTCACATCCTGGTTATATACAAAAAGGCTGCATAGCCTGCAGCTCTATGCCATGGAAAGACTTCTTAAGTACTTCCTCCATGGCACCCATTCTTGGCAAAGGAGTTTTCACAGAAGAGAAGACTGCATTTAGCCCTCAGGTCAAAACTCTAATCCACACCCAACTTCTAACTAAGATTCCTACTATTATTGGAGTGCACATCTCTAAAAGAGCAGCATATTACACCTGAAATCTGGCATGAAGCTCTGAAAGAGTACTTCAGTCTTTAGATAATAATTCTGGGGGAAATAATCTATAAGGATTGAAATCCCTAAGAAATTTTAAGCAGAACATATCAATGCAGCATTACATGAAAGAACTATTACCTGGTGGGCAATATTCTACTCTCTTATTTCCCTGCAGTGTCCACAAAGTATCGTGACTGTGTAAATGTAAATGACTACTATATTTAGCCCTGGGTCATAATTTTCCTACTGCTACTTTTATTATGACAGCATACAGAAATCCAACTGAAACCACATCTCTGTTATACAGCTCACTCTACAGATGCAAAAAATAGCAATCCCTGTCTTGAAGAGTGCAAAATCTAAACTGACTGGACAGAAAAATCATTGAGCATGTGTAACATTATTCCCATTTTTAAACGAAGTACAGAGGTACAGAGAGATGAATCTGCTCACATTTGTCTGCTCACATAGAAATTCTGTGTAGAGGGAGCAGGCTGAGTTTTTATGTCTGCATTCAAGTCAGTGTCTCAACATAAGACTCAGGTGAGAACATCATGTTAGGACTGAAGAAACGTTACATTTTCTGCATAAGGAATAATATAATTGACACATCCTCTCCCCTTCCCCCCAACCTTTCCCCAAGTTAGGTTTATTTTACACATTTGCCAATGAAAAAGTTTTCCTGCGCTCAGAATTTCTATAGAAGTACTCCCTTTAAGTAAGTACTGCAGAATCAGCTTCTTTACTACCCTTAGCAATTTATCTCTGGAGCAGAACCTCATTATGTGATTGAAAAGGACAGAAGGTGCTTTAGGTGTAAAAAACAAGGGAAAGTGATCTTTGAGCTATAATTTGTCTGGCGTGTATATTCACATGCACTGGAAGTATCAGTCTCATATCACTGCCTAAAACCAGAAATAGAACCTGAAGTAATCCCAAACTCATTCCTGACCAGATCAGTCACACACAGTTTAAAGTAAGTGTGATAGTCACTGCTGAAATAGTTGCTGCCCATGATACTGCAAAAACTGATGCATAAGAATACAAGAATGAAAGAAGGTAAAGTCTGATAAAGGCTATTAGTGTACACCAAGTTTCTACAGCTGATATCGAATCAGAATTAATTCAGCATGCTGTAATCTAAGAAATGCAACTTTTTTCTTCTATTTTAATATGGCTAATCATATCAAAACACATTGGTTTGCCTACTAAATATAGTCATGCAATTAATAAGACTATTAGAGTATAAAAAGACATGGCATTCAAAAAACTAGTATTACACTCAGAAGTGAGATAGCTGTCAATTACTGTCTGCTGTATTTCTCATTCCATGAAATTCTTAGAAATGCAAGTTTGAAACAAATTTAACCGGAGGAAAACAATGCAAGGCAGAAAAGAATGGCATCTGAACAGAAAGAAGACTTTGAGCACCCCTAGAGGTCTGCTGGGCCACCGCAGCCTTTGAGAGGACAGACGCAGCTAAAAGTGCTGGGAAAGCTGCTCCATCCTGAACTCTTTAGCAAAACGTTTTCAGTAGGACCATGCAAAGCTCCCTGGACTTGGGTGTTTTCTTATCTCAAGTTTGCCAGAAATATTTGACAACGTATTTAGGAGAACTTTTGCCTACGTCCCACTGAGACAGAATTTATTTTCTGTTTCAGGCCCAGTAGTAGCAGTTTCAGAAGAGATCATGAAGCAAGTGGGTCATTCTTGTGTCCAATGGCAGTGTAAACCCCCCTTTAGATTTAGTTACTGAGTTTACATTTAGCTACTCGGTTTACATAGCTCTGTGAAGTTTATGTGAACAATGCTTCCGTGTAGATTACCAGATACGGCAGGTGAGAAACTGCTATTCAGTTTCCTTTCTGAAAGTGGAAGCAAATTCAGATCTAACCTTTCTTTCTCATGAGTGAGTGCATTTAAAAACATGATGATTCAAAGCTGGGTTGAGATCTGACTGCTTTAAAGGAATACAGGAGGGTAAGCACAGAATACATGTTTATATTTCTGAAACAAGACAGATATGTGATATCAAAATGTAAAACAAAGCTAAATACACTTGGCACTCAAGCTTCTTACCTCACTTACCACTTCCGACAGTTTTTTGGCATTCATATTTAGTGGTGATTCAAATACACTTGTGAATGCATTGTTTTTTGGATTATGCCTAAAAAAGGGAAGTGTAAAAGGAGATCAGGAATGTACGAAACAGTCCACCAGAAAGGCTCTCTCTGAGCACTCAAAAACACAATACCAGACTCCACCCCACTCACACATACATCTCAGATTACATCCAAGCTATTATTGCATGGAGTAGGTGCCTAGAGCAAAATTAATTTTAATGATCGTCATATCAATGCTGTGTTTCTAATAACAAAAGAGAATAATAGAATAAAAAACAACTGTCATCTCTCCTTTATTCTGCTGACAAATTTGACAGGAATTGATCATTATAAAATAAAAACTTCCTAGAACCAACTAACTCCAAAATCTGCATTTTTTTATACATTTTCCTGACGATAGCTCAACCCTGTTAACTCTTAACCGCTGATTTGGAAAGCACTGAATGTTATAGTTGGGTTTATTTTCTTCCCACAATACAGAAATGGAATTTAATTTGGTATTTTATAACACACTGGACAAATGAAAAAGCTCTATATCCAGTAACAAGAGTTTCCCATCATTTGTGATTCACAAAATCCAAAGATATGCACAAAGGCACTAACAAGACATAATTTCACACTACACATGGGACCAGGCTAAGTCCACATGGTGATCTTCTATTACATTAAAATGACTTGGCATTTAAAATCTTTGCTTTAAGAAAGAGAAAAGGAAACACACTTACGCTTGACAGTAAGGCTTTTTCTCATGGCTAACAAAGTTGTTTACTGTTAACATCATCTTGCATATTTCGCAGTGAAAACAGGCTTTGTGCCATGTCTAGAAATACCACAAAACAGAAACCAAACAAACATGATTTGTATTTCATTATTATTCTGTTGAGTCTTAAATCTCAGTATTGATCCTTAACATTCATTTAATGTTTCTTCAAATACATGCTTATTATTAACTCAGTTATGAACCCAGTTATGAGTAAAGAACTTTTAAAACCAAGAGATTTACACTGTGTTAAAAGTGCCAATCTGAGCATTTATTATAGTCCAAAATAATAAAGAAAAGAACTGACCTGATCTATACAGTTAATCTTCTCAGCAGGGTAAACCCCATAGCCACATCTAGCACACGGCTGCACATTCATCTTGAAATCCACAGAGTGAAAAATATATAGGTTTATACAAAAGGTTCAAAGAGTATGAAAGTGACTTTTTGGCCTGTGCAAAGCACACTCTAGACACTCCAGTCAGGGCCTTTTGCTGTGGTCAATGGCTCCCATTAAAGCTCTGAATTGAAGTCTGTTGCTCCTTTTGCTGACCTTCTGTTTCAAAGTCAGCTGCAGGCTGGCTTTTAAAGCTGCCAGTTAGTAAGAGCGGTTATTTTGGCAACTGTGTCAGTGCGTAAGAGAGGGTAGCAGGATCTTTCTCTAAATAGAAGAATGAACTCACAGAAACGAATCACATCCATGTGAACATGACAGAGTCTGATCATATAGTATTTCAATTTTGATGTAAAGCCTGTTGTCATAAGCCCAGGATGAAGACAAAAGTCTATACAGCAGCAGCAACAATTTATGATAGTCTCTCCTCACTCTGATACACAGCAAGTGACCTCATGGAGGACTAGTCTGTGTTTAGGAACAGCCTCATATTAGCAGGAGGTAACACCAGAGACACAGGCCAGAGATGGGTTTGGAACTTCCCGGCCCTTTGCTGGATCTAGAAGTAGTACACAGCCATTGCCCCAGCCAACTCATTGTTTTATTTCCCTTGGTGCCGGCTCGTATTCACCTTGTATGTTCTAAGCAGCAGAGCAGAGCACACTCATTTCTCATGTTTTTCTGTTTCAGCAACCTATCACTTCATCTGCACATGTAAGAGGATGCACAGTGAAATGGACAGGGCCTTTTATCACAGAGAGTTCTGAACATGATGGGTACAAATCCAAACGTCTGTTTCCTACACGAAAAACTTCAGAAAAGAGCCGTCTACTTTTGAATAGAATGAACAAAGCAGCAGTTTAACAGTGTTCACAAAGAGCAGGCTGGCACAGGAATATAAAACTTCCTTAGCCAAATAATGATAAGAAATTATAATGCCTGATAGTAGGATTCAAGCAAGTTATTAGGTTTGTAAAGTCTGCTCTGAACAAAAAAAAAGCTGTTAATTCTACCAGCTATTTGGTCCAGATTTGATATTTACATTTCACCTAATCACAACACCCTGCAGCGCTCCGTAACCCTGGGACACAGCTAAGACTGATCTCAATCCAAGCAAAAGTCTACTTAGTCATCCATGCATCTGAATAACTTCCTGTGCCTGCAGCAGTCCTGGGATATTGCTAAGCACTTACCTTTTCTATAAATTACAAACAGTTCTATGGAAATAATTTTTGTCTAAACCTTCTGGGTATGCTTAGAGAGCCTCCTATTCATCTCTCCACAGAGATATGCAGCTTAACTTATTACTACTACTTTTACTGAATGCTGACAATGTACTGGCACAACACACTGTCAGCAACTGGTGTGCTGAAAATAGAGTCTCTAATCTGAAGAGCAATGGGTATGGCACAAAGTCCTGAAAACACTGGAGTCCTGTTAAAGTAAGTAATTAATATCGGTATAGAAACAGAAGTATTTTCATATGACACACTTTCTTGTATTAAATTTACTGCTGAGTTGCCTCATATTATTTGCTTTGGGATCAGGAGCAATTTTATGTTGACCAAGTTACATCACAACAATATTTACCCTGCTCACACCTGTGAACCAAACTAGTCTGGAAGCCTTCCAGTTACTTTCTCACAAAGCTTTCCATGTTGTCCCAGACTGCCATTCTGTTTATGGAAATGACCTGTATTATGGTCACAGTGGCCAGGCTATCTCCTCCTTATTTAGCAGTGGGCATAATACCAGCTGCTGCTTCCTTGTATTCATCTACTCCAAGAGTCACCATATTGTTTATTTTCTAGATAGTCCTAGTCATGCTATCTGAACCTATGTCTATCTGAGGCCTTGTCTCAAACTTTGGCAAGAAAAACAATGCATGATCTGCTCTTGTCCCTGCACAGACATTACATTGCTGGAGGCACTCCTGGAATGAGTTCTGAAAGGTGCTGAAATCTTCCTCCCCAAAATATAAACCTTCTAGTGAAAAATAAATAAATAAAAAATCCTGACTTGAACAAAAAAAT
>JAVHNF010051060.1:30456-41394 GCA_034783455.1 Micropsitta finschii
TTTTTTCATAGTGAAACCCAATAATAGATCAGTCTGTGTGCTATGAACTTCTCATCACAAAAGTACATCATGGGAGACTTCTGCTATCTATTCTTGGCTGAGCACTGACCTTGGCTATTAGATCTCAGTTAAGCAAGTACATGACTAATGTTTCTCTTTCCCACTTTTCTGTGTAGAAAATATTATTCAGTGAATGAAACCCTGGGTGCCTGCATACTTAACTCCCCATATGGTACCCATGGTTTCTCAGAAGGCTCCATGTCACCTGTAAAACCAGCATTTCTTGTGTGAATTCCAGTGAAAGGAGGTATTAAATATCTGTGGAGCCAGGGATTGCAGCCTTCAGCACAGAGCAGCCTCTGCCATTCCAGAACAATGTGCAGTGATGCTTGCACTTACGGGCAGGAGTGGGTAGGCCACAGGCATCAGAAAGAGTGTTCTATATCTTCACTTCTTTATGATTGCTCATCAGGGATCCTTCTTTTCTTTAATTTATCTCTTATCATTTTGTGCTACAGGAGGGGAAGAAGTGCCAGTAGATTAGACAAAGATAGTAATAAGATTCTACAGACTTGCCTTGTTGCCTAACACCCCTGTACAAGCCAGGAGATATCTGCAAACTGGTTCCATTTTCAGCCCAAGTAAGTGCTGAAGCATCAAAACAGTGTGCCAGACTTGGATCTCTCTTGGGAGTACAATCACGGTTTTGGGCCAAGAAGGGCTTGGAGGAGATCATATCCCTGGCTCATGTTTGACATCCAGCAGTAGCTCTCAAATGGCAGGAGCAGCCACAGAAACAGTTGTTCTAGAGGGGAGCTCCTGCTGTTGTCAAGTGAGGGGAGGGTGTTAGGAGGCGATGTAGAGTTCTCTTTGCCAGCTAATTACATATGTTTTCCCCCAGTCGGGATTCAAGCAGGGAACAGGCAACGTGGCAGCATCTGAGCTACAAAGACAGAGGTGATGGCAGGGAAAAGAGATTTTTGTTACACTTGTTCTAGCATTGCTTGGAGGCAAGAGAAAGAGTGAGGATGAAAAAGGGATTGTGAACAAGGACATGCTACCTCCTACAAACTGCCAGTCCTACAGGGAGCAAAAGAGATGTCATTTTGTCATCAGCATTATGATGATAGAACAATGTCAGTGTGAAGAATAGAAGAAAGGTTTCCTACATGGTGGAACAAACCCTCTGCTTTGAAAGGATCTATGGCATGTTTCAGCTGTCTGGGCTGAAAAGGGGTTTATTTGCACATAGCATTTGGCTAGGTTTAGAATGGTTTTGCAGTAGTGCAGCTAAAATCTTCCCAACCCTTCTTCTCATAGACATCTGACAATCAGTGATTTGCAAAGTTAGGTTTCATCACAGCAATGAAAATAAGCTGACAAGCAGTCATTACAAGATTGGTGCTGTTCTCTGACAGTCTTTCCGGGTGCTGGCTATATTTCACAAAAGGTCAGACTAACATCTGACTTTAATCTTGGAGGAATGCTGTCTGAAAAGCCAAGGGGGAAAAGGCCTGTGTGTATGAAAGTGTGCTGACTAGACTAGCAGAAAGTATTACATCAGGCACTCAGACAAGGCAAGATGATGCCAGATTAATTCTCTCTTTCATTACTTTTGTAGCACTTCTTCCACAACTAAAGCACAGGCAATGCTAATTAAGCACATCATGCACTTTTTTAGTATCAAAGTAATTGAAAGAAGCAATAAACTCATCCAAGTACATTTCTGTAATGAAATTTCCGAGAAAGCATGCAATGTCTTATCACTTTGACCCACAGAATTACAAAGGCTAACATGATAATAACCAGCGTCCCTCCCACAAAGACCACATTGCCGCTCCTCACATACTTCCAAATACCTCCAATCACCTTGGGGAATAGGAAATGCAAGGCAGTCACCAGTCCTCCATGACTACTTGCCACTCTATGGCTCTGGAGGCCTTAAGAATATTAAAGACAGACTCTTTTCCTCAAAGAAATAAGAGAGATCGCGTCTCAGACTTGCATCTCCTTCCCAGTGCAAAAGTCTTGGCTTTGCCATGGAACACTGAGCAAGCTGCAGACCAATTAAGCAGGAAAGAGAAGTTCTACTTACTAGTAGAAGACACCATCATAAGGAAAGGCATGCACAAATCTCATCATACATAAGTAGCTCTGTCTCGGTTACATGCCAGATCCCACAGCAAAACTTCTTTCTAGTTTCTATTCATGACTGAAGTTAGTTCTGAATGACAAAGTCAATAGCAGAAGAGTGCATAATGAAAACCAAATGTCAAAAAATGTTTAGAAAAAGGCTGAAAGCAGCACAAGAAAAAGCCACATGCTTTAGACATTAACAGGTTTCATTAGCACTTCTTCCACAAGACAACCAGCTTGGGCGAAAACAAGTAAATACAAGTTTTATTAAAACCCTAGAAAGCTAGCAAATCAGTCCTTATTTTTAATACAAAAATAACTAAACAAAACTAGTCAACTAGGGAAGTGTGAAACAGAAACTCCAGAACTGGCCTATTGTGGAGGGAAGGAGACCCAAACCAGAGACTGGAAACTCTACAGTATAAGGCAGAAGAGATATTAGAGTGAAAAGAAGAACAGAAGGCAGAGAAACCAAGAAGTGCATTTTTAAGTGTGACCGCAGACGTAAGCTGAAGGCTGACATTAACAAACCACATTATCTTGTGCTCTTCTGCTTATGATGTCCCACTCAAACCATGAAGTTAGCCCGTTTTTGTTTCTTATGAAAAGAAAAAGAAGGCAACAAGGTAAACAAATTAAAGCTTTTTTTAGAATATGAAACCCTTGCACACAGCGTTGTTACAATCATATTCAAGAACTGTACCAAGCCACCTTTTATTTTTTTAAAACCAGATTTTAATATAACATGTGTGTTGTTATATTCCATCCAAACATGCTTTTCTAACTTAATTTTCTTCACTTCGACAGATGAAACATTTCTGGAAAAGCAGCAACATGAATTTGCTCAAGATAAACGTTAGCAAAGCTGTTCCTAGACAACATCACAGAACTAATAGAATGGTTTTTTTTCTCTTATTCAGAAAAGACATGCTGAATTCTGTAAAACAGACTGGAATGATTTCACTGACGAAAGTCTCCCACTCTACCTGAAGTTAGAGAGCAAACCTTTAAAAAAGATATTCTAAAGAAGGCATGATTTTTTTGTGAAGTACTGAATGTACAATATTGTCACATTAATATCAGATTTTCTTGTGATCCAAGTGTTATTTTTACCATTTACCATTTGCAATGACAGAAACACCATCAATTAGCTTGATCACAGAGCACCACTGCAGAGGACGTTTTGATCACAGACTGCACCACTGCAGAGGACGTTTATTCCCAGCACTGAGAATTGAGAGAATTAAGCCTGTGGAGACAACTATAAAGGAGACTAGTTTTTTTTCTTCATTACCATACTCTCAAAGCCATTATGGCTTTGTGCCACATTCGTTTTCTCTGCTTTGTTTTGTTTTAACTTGTCTTCTATTCAAACAAGTCATCACTACACTGGCAGAATTACTACCCATGCACGTGAACTAGAGAAGTCATGTTTTGTTTCAGGTTGGGACCCACCAAGATGACCTCTACTTCCCACCTTTTCCATCCTCCTTAATTCAAAGCCTTGGGATCCAGCATTGAGAAACAACACAGTGTTAAAGTCAGCTTTGCTCAGCCCACTGTTGAATGTCTCTTTTTTTCCACAGGAAGAGAATTCACTGCATAGCTAAGTGCTTTTGCTATCAAAAACCTTTAAATGGCCAACAAGTAAAACACTTGATCCTTGCAGGAGGCCTCAAGGCAAAAGGCTCCTTAACAAAAAGCTCAAGATCCGTTTAATGGAAGCTTGTTAACAATTTTTTTGGTCAAATACATCTAAAGATCTCAATTTGCCCACCACTGACACTGTACAATAGCTCTCCCAAAGCTGTCTTTAAAACATCACAGGGTGGAAATACTAAGTCAACTTCCCTGAAAAGACAGTGCTGTGACTCAACTCCACCACTTTGAGAATGACAAGTTAGACTGAGAGCTTGTTCATAAGTAATTCCTTTCATCCTTTTCACCTGCTTCTGAAGAGCTGCAAATGGCTTCGAATTCATATTTTGTGAATGACTAGGTAAAGGCAAAGGTACAAGCCATCCCACTGATAATGTTGCAGGTAATCTATCCTACTGCAACAGTGAAAAACATCAGAGGAAATCTGTCACAGCTAACCAAGCTGCTCCTAGTTCAAGCTCACCTGTGCAGCCACTGTGCTTTCTAGGAAAGACTCTTCAGCCAACTTCAAACCTTACAGATAAAGCAACTGCAGAACCACCGAGTTTCTCTTAAAGAATGAAGTTACTGAAGAAGCAAGCCATCTTCCTTGAGAACTGAAGCTAGTATTACCATCAAATCTGAACTCCCCAGAAAGCTGACAAGTCTGTATGATGTTCCACGAGACCACGTACATCAGAGAAAGGTATACCTCCAAAAACCCGCAAGATTCCGAAATGCTCCAACACCTCCGAGAAATTACTATGTCCAATATGCCCCAGAAAGATGACGAAACATTAGGATTGACAAGTATCATGACTTATCCCACCACTAGTTGTAAAATTTTCACTTTATTTGATGACAGAAATGAATTTTCCTACTCTACCAAGGCTAAATACTTACAACTCCCCAACTGCACAGAACTCAGTGGAAATCTTGAATCACTGAAATGGTTAATTCTCTTAATGGGAGAAGATCTGTTTGGTTTAATTCCTTTGATATAAAAGCACAAGATGAGTGTAGCACCAAATAATTTATAACCTATAATTTAAGCAAACCAATCAAGTTGTAGATGTTGACCTACAAAATTAAGCACAAAAATACCACACTAGAAAACTTATTAAACTGGCTGGGTTTCCCAAAAGCACAAGCACTAGAAGATTTATATTAATTACTGTTACATTAGTTACTGCTATTTACATTTACTTTGTTACTCCTTTGCAAAGACTTTTTGGAAGAAAAACACGTTGGTGCAAGCAAGTAAGAGGCATGAGATGACCAATAACTGTCTGATCCCCTAACTAGAAAGCTTAAAACTGAAGCTAGGTAATAATTTAGTTATAATATTATTTACCAAAAGTTTAAGTACTAGAATTAGATTTATTTTTCTAGAATTGTTTTTCAACAGGTTGTTAAGCCAGTCAAGCAGGCCTGTCTTTGAACTCAGTCATGTAAATTTTGGATGCAAGCTAGATGCCCAAACACCAGAGGCAAACATGCTGCCCCTCTTTCACCAAAAGAGGTTACTCAGCCATCTAACGGTGCTGTGAATAGACCCATAGCTACTGACATCTAGACTGGCCCAAGCATTTGTCTACCCACTTAAACCCCAGGGATACCACGTAATCACAAGAAAGTTGTCCCAGTGCCTAAATCAACAGGCAGGTATCTTAGAGATGTGTCCCATTGCTAATCAAGCCCAAACGTCTGCCAATATCAGAGGAGCAATAATAAGAACCCTCCTTAGTGTACTTCAGGCAAAATTAGTGCAGTTGATCCAGCTGCTCACTTATCCAACATTAGCTCAAGAGCTGTGGGGGCGGTAGCTCTGGCAGAGGAAAAGGCAGCAAGCCACTGGGGGAACACTTGCATATTCAGCCAGCACAGCTGCTTGCAAAATGAATTATCTTGCTACACCCCTTGCCCTGAGGGACCTAACACACATGATGACACTGAGACCAGCCATCACACACACTTTTACAGCAGACTGGTTGGTACAGCATCTGCCCAAGCTGTGAGAGTGATGCTCGCTCCCCTCTTTGACCTAAATGGATCCAAAAGAGCATTGCCTGCTTCTCAAGATATGGTTTCAGCTCAACCAAGCCCATGAGACACCCACTGTGCAGCAGGGCATACATTATCTGTATTTCTAACAAGAAAATAAAGTATATATATATTCCCCGAAATTCCATCTGGGATCTCTATCTCAGACTAGAAGGCAAGGAGCAAGATCACTAATGTTACCATTGCTGCTGCACACTCCATCTCTACTCCACACAGACTCATGCCAACCGTAGAGCAACTACTGCATCACTAAATCACAATCAACACGAAAACAAACAGTAACTTAAAACACATGGCTGCAAACTGCCACAGTCAGGACTTATTACGCAGCCCGGCGACAATGAGAGAAGACCACATCACCTGCTGCTGGAACGCACTTCACCCTCTCAAGAGGAGAGGTGCCCTTTGCCGTTTAACTCCCCTGCTCGGGGGGGGGGGGCCGAGGCGCGGGCACCAGGAGGGGGCTGGCTCTTTCCCTACCTAACCGAGAAGAGCCCCACGCACCCCGCGGGCACACCCTTCCACGGCTCCGCGCCGATCGCCCCGGCCTGACCCAGAGCCCTGTTACAAGTGCGCAATTACGACGTACACAACGAGCCGTGCCGCACTACTGCCTCACCAAGAGGAGGGAAGCAGGCTCTGCGTGTAAGCAAGCACCGACTGAGCAGGCCCGCCCTACCAACCCCTTCACAGCCGGAGAGGGCTCCCCTCCGCAGCACCAGCCCCCCCCCAAAAAACAGAGAGATCTAAAGAACTGAAACTATGAAGCATATGCACAGGAATTCCCTGAACTCGAAGTGTCTTCAGTGTCATTTTCAATTTTTTTTTTTTTGTGCTTATAAATTCAATTGTTTAGTCTTAGCCAGATTTTCTGAAGTCTTGTAACAGCCTTCAGTGCAGAATAACAACAGGCAATTCTAAGTTCCATGTTTGAAAATGGCACTTACTATTTTGTATTTCTAGTTGCAAGTAGATAAATGTGTTCTGGGCTTCTGTCTAACTGCTGTTCAACTCCCATGAAAATACCTCCAGTGATTTCAGTATTACATTAGCCCTCAAGGGGTTTACATTATAAATGTTTTTTTCATTATAGGCAAAATTTACGTTTTCTTATAATGAGCAAAATCTATCATTATTAAAGAAAGAGAACATCCAGATTATTTTTACTTTTTCTTTTTTCTTTTTTTTTTTTTTTTTACCCGTTGTTAACTGTGCAGAGAACTTTTCTTTGATGTGATTATATACATTGTCAAAAGACAGCAAATAAGGGCAGAACCTCTATCTTTTTTGGCAATCCTGGCCAGCCAACACCCAGTGTTTATTGCGGTATCAGCATGGTAATTATAATGCAGCTGATTTAAACTTTGATGTAATAGTCCTTTTTTTTTCTGGTTTTAAATTTAAGTTCCAAGCCAAAAAAGATAAAGGCTGGTAGAGGATTATGTTGCTAGGTGAATCATTCATGATGTATGGCATATGTATAAGATGGTGTTCTTTCTAAATGTCTCATGGTTGATGGCTGAAATAGGATTTACAAAACTTTACTTAGTAGGATTCAGATTTGTGTACACTTGAAAACATAAGTTTTACACGTGTCAACAGAAAATGAGAAATTGTATGGTTTGTCTTACACAGATAGGTTTGATGGTGGAATGATACCTTAGGCTGAAAAATCTGTGATGCTGCAAACTACTTCTCACCATTTTGTTAGTTGTTGTTTGAAAAGTGCATTCACTTAGATACCCAAAGCAAAGAACAGCAGTGGGAAAGGTGAACAATGCACTATAAAGGACAGTGTATGCTAAAGCCAATAAGAGGAGTTTAAAATTTATTGTTAATATTATTGTTATTATTATTAGTTAAAGCTCAGTCACAGTTGAATGCTATTTTATTTTGGATTGGGAGTTATGCCAGACTCCAGCCTGTCAGAGCTAAGAAGGCTCAAATCAAATCCAGGCCTATTTCTACAGCATACGGGAATCCTGGCTCCTTGCCTGTGGATTCATTCAGGAAGACCCATCTGCCTTTTGATGTTCTGCAAGTTTGAAGCAGTTTGTTTAAGGAACCTATGCAGTGAGCACCGGTGAAAGCACACATAACTGCACTTCCGACTCTTCGACTGGTGCATGATTTCACATTTTCATTTTGTGCTGGTGCTTGCCATCTGCTTACCTACTGCCTGAGCAGCAGTTGGTTTCTATACCTGACTGGATAAAAGTATAAATTTGGAGTTGGAGCATCTTGGCTCCTTTTGAGGATTTGCAGTCCCATAGCATTCACTGTCCACACTTCAGTTGCTTTCTTCATGTTTAATTAATTTCAGTTTAGTTCAGAAGCAGTCTGGCTTAATCAGTGCAGGACATTTGACCTTTAGGTTTTTTGGGGGTTTCTTTTTCCAAGGTATTTCCAAGCAATATAGATTAATTGAACAGAGAAGGTTACGTTGGCAGACAAGATTACTAGTCTGTGTGATAAATATTTTGAATGATATAATTTTTAGTGGCAATTGTTCCTTCTGTCAGGCAGTTTTCAGGCACTTTCTGAAGAAAAACAAAAGCTGAGTAATCTTAATACATTTATTGCTTATTGTGGTCTTTTCCATTCTGTGGATCTATGTGTGACAACAGGACAAGCAAGACTGCACTGTGCTCCTAGGGCCTGACTCAGGAAACTGTCTGTATTCAGAAAAAATCATGTTGATCATGTGCTGAATACTGAATATTTTTGCTGAAGTGGAACGAATTTAAGCATGAGCTATCTTGAACCAAGGCCAGAGCGAAAAGGCTTTTTGGGGTTGGACAAATACAGATCTCTTTGAAGCTTCATTATGTATTTTTTTATATATATATGTAAAAGAAAATGATGTCAGAAGCTACAGCCCTGTCTGTATTTGGAAAGTCTTAATTTTCAAGTAGCTCGCCAGTAGCCAGTGTATCTGTTCCAGTGGTGATCCCTTGCATTGGCTGGGACGGCTCAAGCAGGTCCTGGAGGTGTGACTGCACCAGTAGCTCTGCTGGAACTGAGTTTTATGTGCTTTTACTTGCAGTTCAGTGTAATGTCAACAGCACATTTCCACTGGTGACCAACAGCTGAGAGCGACCCCGCTGTTCCCAAGAGCCCAGGTTACCCTTCTGAGAGAGAACTCAGTTTGCAGTGGGTGCACAGGCGGAACCTTCTTACGGTAGTCTGAACAAAATATCAGTATCTCACAGGCGCTGGGCAGCAGCTTAAAATTGAGTGTCTGGAGCTCCAGCTGTTCGCAGCCATCTGCTGTACCTGTCTGATTGACTCTTCCACCTGGGGTAGGGTTGTCAGATCTAGTGTTGAATGCACTTCTGGACCTTTACAGGAGGATTTTAAACTACTTGAGTGTCAGTTTAGTTTAATTGGAGAGGTTCAGATCTGCAGTGGGACAAAAGCTGGTTCTTGATAGGACACATACTGCTACTGCTTTGGAGGTGGCAGCAGCCACCAAGTTTTATTCTTCTTCTGGGGGTCGGTCAAACTTTGGAAAAGTTGGTATTTAATGTGAAAAAGTAGGATCTCCACTCTTGCAGGTGGCTGAATCTTGCGTTTAATGTGAGACGCAGGTGCAGACTGATTGTAGATCTCCCATTTGGATTTTTGCTCAAGGTTATTTTCTCTCCCCCGAAGCCCATCATTTAAATATGAAGAGGAAAAGGATACAGTATAGGAGTGATAGAGGGTTCTAACTGGATCCTGAAACCTTTGCGTAACAATGATTTGCCACAGTAGGTTTGGTTTGCCTTACAGTGCTGTTGCTGATTTGGCATAACTTTTCCTAAAAGTTGTGAGTTAACAACTTGTTCTACTTCCAGTGTTTGCTTATGCAATAAGTAAGTGGTATACAATATTACATTTTCTAGCAACTGCAAAGCAGCTGATTTTTTTTGCTTGAATTTGAGATACAGTCACCAATTATTAACGTCTCATCAAGTAACAAGACAGTCCCCACCTTCTTTTATAGACTTTGCTTGGAGCATGTCTTGGAATAAGACTACAGGTGCAAGCAAATTGAACTTAAGAGGAGGAAGACTGCAGACCTTGTTTGGTATCCCTGTATTGTGGCTGACATATTTGCTTTAGCAATAGGAATAGCAGGGAAGAACACAGAATAGCACAGCAATAATACAGTCTGGTTTTATTGTTTCTTTTTTGCGATTTACAGTGCCCTTTTTAAGAAGTAGCTCTTTGGCAAATGCCAGCTGCTCTCTGTTAGCTTTCTAAAAGGGAAGACTTTAGTGACTCGTGTAAGAAACACACACAATTTGGTTTGACTTTCTGTTCTCTGCATCCTTTCAATAAAGCACCATCTTTCTTGGGTTTGGCACACCCTGCCTCTGTGAGCACATCAAGTAGAGCACTGGTTTTGTGTTACGCTGAATTCATGGCAGATCTTTCTTTGGTTTTAATTTGTCTTTTTTTTTTTTTTTTTTTTTTTTTAAATCCAAACCATATAAATACCTGATTATCTTTGCTGCGAGAGCAAAGAGCTACTTTAATATTCCCAGTAGCATATTTTGAACAACAATTCTTTAATTAAAACAACATTGGTCTCTTCCTGTATTTCATGGCTGGCAAATGAGAGAAAACACCAGTGTTAATATCAAAGGGAGTCAGTTTTCATTACAGTAATGGTTCAATTGTGCAATGCTGTAGGCAGTGAAATTTAATATTATTGTGACTTGTATTGTAATTGTAGGATGACAGAAGAAAATGGATTAAGTTTAAATATAAGTGTACACAGCAGCACATGGACTTTGTCAAATGGAAGCTGAGGATTGGGGCAGGACGGGTCCCCCTCTGGCTCTGTCATAATGAATTAGTATTTTGTAAATAACTGGCCACTAGGCTATAGATTCATTACCTTTTGTAGATATATGTGGACACACACAGACATACATGGATTCTGTACTCACTGTAATTGCAGCATGGAGTTGCAGAACGGGTTTATGCCTGTAGGCTTGCAGGGTATTTGAATGTCTAGGCTTCTTGTCTTCACCTTTCATGAAAATATTCTTGCCTGCCAGTTGGTGTTCTTCTGAAGGATACACCCATCCTTTCAGTTGAGGGATTGCT
>JAVHNF010051060.1:72335-82527 GCA_034783455.1 Micropsitta finschii
TAGAAAAAGTGGGTTTATGGTATGGCTTTTAGGGCAAACTGGCTATGTTCATTTTAAGAGGGCCTTTTCCTTTCACTTCACTAGAAAAGCATACCCCTATTTGAAACTGTTTAACTAATGTAAAATTTTGAGGTAGTCAAAGCCTTGCTGCAGCTATACAAATGTTAATTACTTAAATGGTGTGGCTCAGCTGCTGCACCACCACAGCTTTAATGGTGACGACTCTCATTGCCTGACTTGGATGGGATTGCAATGTAGTAAATGAATGGCATCCGCCTCTGCTGATGGTGTTTCCTGGAAGAAATGAGTGCCTTAAAATACATGTGAGCTATACCCAGTGACCTCTTCAGACAATGCTGTGCTCTGACATAGTTCAAGGCATCAGTACAACATTGGTCATCCTGTGTTTAGCTTCTCTTGCTCTCTAAAATGGCCAGCAAACACGATTTTCTGGTAAGCAAATCTCCCGGCAAGGACAGGCGTGAACATGGAGGTGTCGGCGGTCACCTCCACAGCTGATGCAGTGCTCATATCAAAGCAGGCAGAAGCCCTGTCATTGACCGCTGGGGTAGCAGATCAAGCCACCCCTTACGGGAAGGCTGCTCTTTTAAGATGCTATCAGGGTTCAGCCTGCAGAGCAGGTTGCAGGCTGGTGTGAGCACACCCTGCCCCTGCTCCAGGGGAAGGGGTGCCTCTGATCTGGCAGTGATGAGGTGCCCCAGCCCTGCTAGTGGGGTCCCCTGACCCCATTGGGAGCCTGAGGTGGCTGAGCAGGGGTAGCTGAGCAGGGCTCCCTGCCCTGCCAGTGTGGCTAAGACCGCTCCTAGTCTGCGCCCCGTGGCTGAAGGCTCCAGACTATTTGTGTCCCTCTGGAATAGGCTGTGATTTTCTGCTGGCCTGAGGCAGGCTGGAAAGCATCCCTTTGGGTCTACTCTGCAAGAGGAGGGCTTTTGGAGTCACTGTTTGAAGTGACATGAATACCTGACTGCCGCTGGGGTTTCTCTCCCAACTCTGGGCTTCAGCTGACATGTAGCTTGTCAGCATAGACCTGGCTGATCCATTTGGCCATTGGTGCTGCATTTCATGCAGAACATACATGAGAGCTTCAGCACAGGAGACCATGAGAAGATACACCATGATGGCAGGAGGAGGCTGCCAGGTTACCTGGCTCTTTTTTCTGCTAGTATGGTTTTTCCACATACATATTTTCCCCACTGGCTTTGCTGTAAATGATTCAATAATTTCATGGACTTTCAGGAAGTCTTGTCACAGACCTCCCTCTAAACATGGGGTGTGGTGAAGTCCATGGGTTTATGCCTCCTCTGTATGTTTTTGTTTAATTGGTGTGCAAGGCACTCTTCAGTTTGTGTCTAGGGATAGTAAACTAATGTGGCCAGAAACTCATCTAGGATTCCTCTGTATAATTTCTGAACCATTAAAGCCAGTTCTGCTTCCTTTAATTTCTGGCGTGTTTGTACACGTGCCCATGTGAAAGAGGAAACTAGTGAAGACAGTGAACAATGACCAAAGCATACAAAATGCTTATCAAAAGCGAAAAAAAAAGGGAGAGGGCAAGGATCTCCTAGATTCAGTTCTTGTTTTGTCTCTTGATGGGTTTCAAATTCTTTATTTAATTAACTAGGTATTTGTCCAGATTACAGAGGTTATTCCATTTCACATACTGCATTTCAAATAAGGGTTATTTGGTCTTCGACTTGGACATATTTGAACATAGCGCTTCATAGAGTGCAGCAATATCTTTCTCATTTTTCCCTTCTTATCCATAGCTCTTTTTTATTCATGGACTAATCTAGCCTTTAAAAACCGCTCGCTGTTCTCTGAGTATTTGCTGAAGGGTTTGCTAGGTCAGTGTGTGATCTTTTCTACAGGTCACTCAGTGTACATTACTCATCATCTGTGCTGTGTGATCAGTCAGCTGACTGCCGGTGTATCATCCTTTTGGCTTGAACTGGATAATCAAGGCTTTAACAAACACAATAAATAGGCAATAATGACATTCTTGCATGAATTTTCAGATGAGCCACTGTTTTTAAGTGCCACCTAGGAAATTGTGTAATTTGCTCAGATAAAATGAAAAGGCCAGTGTATAAAAGCATATAATAATCGAATTCAAGAACTGACAGTGAGGAGAATTTGCCTCCTGTATTTGTGAATCACTTTGGGGCTTTTAACCAGCTTTAGTCA
This sequence comes from Micropsitta finschii, assembly GCA_034783455.1. Lineage (NCBI taxonomy): Eukaryota > Metazoa > Chordata > Aves > Psittaciformes > Psittacidae > Micropsitta > Micropsitta finschii. The sequence continues at coordinate 74,541 of JAVHNF010051060.1, forward strand.
ACAGTTTATGAAGTTTTGAAAATAACTTCTGAATGACATCCTTTGTGTTTATCATAATTCTAATGTGTTTTGATTACACACTGCATTAATCTCTGCTTAAATCAAGCTTATTAATCGTGCTGAGAAAAGGTCATTAACATCTCCCAGACCAAATGCCGCATCCTCAGCTAATTATAACTAATTCATTAAAATAATGTGACCTGTTTCCACTGGGATGTAATCCAGGATGCAGCTCTTGGCTTCTTTTAGCCTTACAAAGTCTGTGTATCCCAAGCTGTTTGAATTTAGAGGACATACAGATTTTTATATTTTGATATATATATATATACACATATATATATTAACCTTGCTTGAAATTTACCACATCATACTTAGTTAATTATGAAGATGCTAAGAAAAACAAACCCAAAAACTTTCCAGTTACATGCTTCTCTGTTAGCAGAGCATTTATTGTCCTCCTTGCAATTTTAAATGCCCTTTGTATACAAAGGTATGTTCCAAGTCTTCTACCATAATAGTGTTTACTTATTTCTGCAATAGCACTGGAGGGAGTGGAACTGGCAGATAAGCAGAACCAAAGAGACTGCTTAGAGTACCAGCATTGCCCTTGACACCCTGGACAGTGGTTAAATGAACACTTATTCCTGGGAAAGAAGGTGAGGTTCAAGTTCTTGTTCAGATTAGGAAATCATGGGCCTTTTGTGAAAGATAGCGTGGGGTATTTTCCTTCCTGAGTGTCAGGATGTTCTCTAAGTGTAGATGATGTGAGCCATTGCTTTTCTTTGCTAACGCCTGTTCTCCATTTCTTGCAGACACACCAGCTGGATTACTCTGCTCACTACCTGCGTCTCAAATTCCTGATTGAAAACCAGATCCAATTTTATGTACCAAAGCTAGAAGAGGATATCTATGAACTGGTAATGCTACCTACTGTGCAAAATGAAATTACACTCAGTAGGACAGTATTAATTAGTGTTTACCTGACATTTGTAATTCACAGGGCTGTGCTTTTTAACTTGCAGTTATAGTGCTTTGCAGACCATAGCAAATTGGCCTACAGTAAAGTAATCTCTCCAAACATTTAATCTTGAGGAGAGAGTTGGTGTCTAGCTTATGTTTGTGCATGCATGTGTCTGTGTGGAAGAGACAGAGGAAGAATAGCCACAGGTAGTATGTGAAAATCACTGTAACATACATTTAAGCTTAATTTCTCTCAAGGTTGCCTTTTCCTTTTGTTCTCATTGTCCTTGGTGGTTTTAAAGGCATACCATTGAGGCCTGAGCATTTCTTGTTCAGATCACTTTGCCTGATTTAGGAAGAGGGGAGAAGTGCATAGAAGTTGGGTTTTTGTTGTTGTTTGTTTGGGTGTTGGGTTTGTTTTTCTGTTGTGTGTTGGTTTTTTTCCTCAATGGGAAGACAAACGTTGAGGTTAAAAAGCTTTGGAGTTAGATGTGAAAAGAGACTTTCCTAATTGCTTCAGTTGGATGTTTTTATATCATTCATCTCAAAAGCAGACTTCAAAGGAATTTTGAAATGAGATATTAAAAAACAAACCCCAGTGACCAGACAGAATTAGTGTCATGCTTTAAGTCTATGATTCTACACACGCACACTGTAGAGCTTTTTAAAGTCCTTTTCATGGGTGGCTGTTTTATTTATAAAAAGTAATCATTACCAGTTATGGATACTTTTGTTCATTTTGTAAAAAAGTTCTGGGATTTGCCATTAACACTGTCAACAACAAAAAAAAGAGTGAGAAAGTGCTAGCTGCTGGAGCACTGAGATGGGGAAGTGAAATGTATCTGGGGAAAACAAAAACTCAGAGGAGACAGATTTTAGCTTTCATTGCATGGGAGGACTTTGGTGACTTGTGTTGAGAGGATGTAGGATTGACATAGTCATCAGTTACAGCTTTTCCTGAAAAAATTGTATTAAACCAAAACTCCACTGTCAGTGGGACTCTGTACCTGCTTTAAAGTTCTAATATAGATAGGTGTTCCAGGGTTATATTTGATGTAGTAACATTAAAACAGCACACATTTGTATGTTTGCTTGTGTGTGTGCTTGTTTCATGAGAAAATTCGAGTTACTTTGCTTCAGTATTTAATTAAATGATTCTGGTGCAATATGATAAAACTAATGCCTCTAATTTTGTAGTCTCCTGTTCATAATACTGTCTCACGTCGATGTCACCTTGCTAGAACTGTCTTCCATCTACTAAAATGCTTTTAGAGACATACATTACTGTAGAAAAGTAATTTCTTAGGAAGATACTCCTTTTTCTTGCAGAATGTGTCAGATATATTTAAGTGAGAAATAGAGATTAAATAGCCATATTCTATTCCTCTCCAAAATATTAATGGTGATATTTGTGTCCTGACAGTCTTTCAAAAATTCACAAGCTCAGTTTATGTGTTAAAAAAGTTACTAAGGGTTCAGGGAAGAGTATTTAATATTAGGTTCTGTACCAGGCAGTTACACTTTTAAGCACCTTTTATTGTAATCTAAGTGTTGGAGTGTTTTGGCTGAAGCTTGGCATGCCAGACTTTTTAGATGGATATTTATGTCATTGGGCTGCAAGATAGGAAGGAGCAGGAAAATTCTGTTTTGTGAATCTAGTTGTTTGACTTTATTAGCAGCACTGCAAAACCAAAATGCTGGCTTGAGCAAGACTTTCCTTATTATTGCACAAATCGCTCTATTTTGTATTAGTCAACTTTTTATGACTTAATGGATCAACCAAAAAAAAAAGAAAAAGGACAACAATCCCGTGTTCTATAATAGTCATTGCTTGTTTTAATACTGCGCAGCATCTTAGGTAGCACCAAATTCAAGAATTGTCCCTCCAGGGAAAGAAAAATGCTGCTGGGAATGACCTGTTTGTTCTTGATTTCATGAGTGCTGTCCATAGCCCAAACCAAGTTGTGCTCTTAGGAAACAATCCATCTTGTATACTGGCCATTAATAGCATTGCTGAAAGAGAAAACTAAGAAGTTGCTGCTCTCTTTTGCATGTTCTCTCTCAGTCCTGCAAAGGTGTCAGTGAGAACTAACATCTCTCCCAATAAAGGAAGAGGGAATGAACGTAAACATTAGTGTTGGGAACTAAAAGACATTCCACTGTTCCCAGTGTCCCAAGGTGATGAAGGTTGTTCTCCCATTTAGGGATGTCAAACCAGCTCCCCAGTAACAGCCCCAGTAGCCCTTTAACTAACTCTGCTGACTTGTTTGGAGCAGCTAAGCTCCATGTCCTATCTCAATCACAGCTGCAGATCACAGCAGAGGATGCATGGTTACAGGCATATGACCATTCACTCTGTTGAGTAATTTTGAAGAGAATGACAGGAGACCTAGTATCATAACACTTGCTAATTCACTGCTTGCTTTGAGTAAAACGAAAGCATGCACAACATAAAATAAACAGGAAAAGATCTTGTAATAATTTGCACTGTATAATCCACTAAAATTCCATATATTTGTGCATTTTCTGTTTATTTTATGTTTCCTGGGAATTTAGAGCATGTTGCCTAGAAGGAAAAGCATCATGTTGGATTGCTGCTGGATTTTCAAGTCCTTTCAGATAGGACATCAGCTTGAAAGAGCACGCAGAATGAAAGAAGTGAAATCTGGTTTATTGTGTGTGGCTTGCAAACAGTTAAACTCCGCAATGCCCCAGTACATCTTTTTTTTCTTTAAAGTACTCCTTTAGGATCTTCCTCTCTCTGTCTCTCTTCTCTTTTTTTACTTCCTTCAGCTGGTTAAGAAGGGCTGGACACAACTTCCCCCAGAGCACATCAGAGGCACTCTAAGCATCAGCCAGATGAAAGTAGTTAGGGAAAAACATGACTCTTTCCCCACATCCCCATGAAAGCAAGAAATGGGTTCTGTCCTGTTCTTTGTCTTTTGAGTTACTTATTCTGTTGGGATGTAGAATCTAATGAGCTAAAGAAGAGTGCAAACGTGGAAATAAAATGCTGGTCATCTTAGGACAAGGTCTATCCTTAGTTCCACATGGATGATTTCTGTCAGTTTAGTGTGCTGGATGGATCACAAGTGTTCCCGCACAACCACTCCATAGTCTTGGTGATGACGCTTTGCAGAGTAGGCCAGATATTAGCTCAGCCTATTCTTGGAAATGCTTCCTTAACTTCCCGAATGACCATTCCTAATGATCTGCTTTATAGTTTTCCTAACAGGGTGTAAGTACAAAGACCGAGAGTCCAATGCAGATCATCTCAAGGGCACACTCTAATTTAGCCTCACATTTCTGCCTGCTCTAAAACTGCTGGTGTTTTCTTTCTCTCTCGTTGATTTGCTTTTTCTCTCGGCCTCTTCCTTTCTCTATCCACATCAAAATATTATTGTTTTGCCCACTTGACACTCTCAGTGGGATGCTGCTGAGTACAGAGCATTCAAACCCTCATTCAGCCAAAGTTTCTCAGCATATGTTTTATTTTAAATGTGTTACAGACCAGCCCAGAACCACTGTATATATTGGGCTTATTCACACTCCTAATGCTTTGTTAGACTGGCACCAGAACATTGAAGAATACTGTGAGGTTTCAATTAATGATGAGTTTGTGTTTGTCTTCCTGCTGTTGGGTTTTCTGTTCCAGTTTATGAACACAGTTTTTAGCACCAGCAGTCATACCAAGAAAAAGTAATGAGTCCTGTCTGGCTGCTGCAGTTCCCTTCTGAACATGAATTCGTTCAACTTCCCTGCGGAAGGGAGGCTCACCTACTCTTCAGCAGCAGTTATCCTTCAGTCCTGTTTCCAGGATCCTCCGGAGTGGGTGCTTCTTGTGCTGGGTCTACATACAAGCAGGTGGCAGACTGAAGGAGTGTAGGAGAGCCAGATATAAAAAAAAACCCCAAGCCACCCTCCAGATTGCATTGTCTGCCTTCCCCCTGCCACTTTGCTGAGGGAAATACTGTCAGCACCAAAGTGAAGCACTCATTCCTCCTTCTCCACTCCCACCCTTTTGCTGAGGCAAGAACTCTTTCCTTCTACAGCAACCAGCAGCCTCTGTGTTACGCTGTGGTTTTCTTAAATGAGGGGGCAATCTAATGGTGTCCTGTGTGGTCATTCAGCTCATCTGACTTTTAAGTACCTTGCACAGCTGACACAGGGCACTTCCAGAAGATTATTCACCCACTTAGAATTGTAATCATCTTCTAAACATGCCCAGCCTTCCACTGATGTTAGGAGGAGCTCAAGAAGTCTGTGTTCCCAGCTACGGCACCCTTGTGAAGTGCCTGAGAGTGATGCAGGATGAACATGGGCCAGATTGCAGCAGGAAAGGAGACTGCTGAATCTGATGAGTTGCAGTCTTGCTGTGTAAGAGTGTGCATGAGACAACCAGAAAGGCAACTGAGCCTTGTGTGTGAGTCATAGAAGAGGAAGAGGATTGTGAAGAGGGAAGAGAAAATCAGATACCTGTATTGAAACTGAGACAATCAAGATGCCTATTTTAAATCTGCAGCTTAAATCTGTTGCGTTTCTGATCTGGCTGACACCCCAGAATGAATTAAGGTTAAAACTAACCCACTCTGACAAAGAGCACAGAGGCTCTTTGAGGTACTCAAGGTCTTTGAAATACTTACGCTCTTTGAGAGGTGTTTCTTATAAAGGTAGCACTCTGTCTGCCCAGCCTTGCATAATCTTCCCTGTGTCAGAGATTAGGGAAAAAAGGACTAGCACAGCTGGCAAGGGGTTTTCCTGCTCTTTTGCTTTCTTCCTATCAAGTTTTTGCTGATCAGCGTAATTATAGCACAGAACTGCATTTTAGTTCCTGGGAAAGGGAAAAAGGTGTAAAAAACTTGCTGTATTCAGTTTGCCAGGATGAGCTGCTAAGTTTGCAGAGCTTTAGAGGCAAGACTCCTGATGAATCATTTTGACAGGCTTATGGAGAGCATCTTTGCCATAAATCACCATTTTTCTTGAAAAAAATCAATGTTATCCTAAAACACAAGGCTGAGAAATCCTATATTCACTTTACCCATGCCTTTTTAATTATCATTGTGAGAAAGTCTAAATACAATAATATTTACACACTACCTCGATCAGTTAGAGAAAAATCTATCCATTTTGACTAGCTGTCCTTGGGATAAACCTTGGCCTTATCACTCCTGTGTGGATATGAACATCCTGTGGAAGAAGGAGAATGATTAGAGGCCATTGGCTTCAGCATCACTGCGCACTTGCCACAGGTGCCTCATACTGCTCCCTTGAGTTGAGTAAGGTTAAGTAGACTGTGTGTTTTTCTTTGTGCAAATGGAACTGGCTGTGTGGAAAAGGTGAGAAAATGTGCTTCCTGCTATTTGAGCCCCACTAAATTTAAATCTTTGAGTAAATTAGACCCAGGACTCCCCAAGTCTACCCAAGAGAGGAACTGTTTCTTATACAAGTACATTCCCCAGAAACTTGTTGGATGCTAACACCAGAGACTGCGTTAACAGTGCCAAGGCATGAAGTGCCCTTTTGTAGCTGGAGGCTTCCGCGTAGATGGCTTTGACTTCCTACAGGTCCATGAGGGATGCCTTAGGGGTGGGAGGCTGGAAACGTCTGAGACCATTCCAGTCATAAGGAATTTCCTTTGTAGAGATTTGCAGGTAGCAAAGGCCATTACACGGCGATTCATGCATGAGAGAACAGTTCATTTATTCAGAGACTTCTTTAATATTGTAGAACCAAAGAGAGGATTAAGGATGGAGTATCTCCTGATTCTGAATTTTGTTATGTAAAGTATGGCTGCTAATATGATGATCTTTGCACGTACTGTGTTTTGCATTTGGCATGTTTCATGGCTAGCCACCGAAGACACGGCTTGCTCATAAAACCTTCTGAACTTGCCAGTGTGAGACAAAGACTGTGTAGTTCTGGCTGGAAATGTTAACAGTGTTTCTGTACGTGCCGGAGCCAGAGATAACTTTCCATACTCTTCAGCACAAAGCACACACCTACTGAGGCATTGGTTTAAAAGTGCGCTCTGCTAATTTGTAGTCAGATTTTTGGATCCATTCTAGTATTTCAGCTCCCTAGACCTATAAAGATACCTTCATTTACACAGCCAGGAAACAACCTCAAAACAGATTAAAAGATGGGAACTGTTCAAAGACTGCAAGATTAATTTAATGTCCTGCAGACTCTCTCAGCAGGCTAGTGGTTGAGAGAAAAAAACCCAACCCTACAGCTTTTCAAACCTGTATAAAATATTTATTTGCCAAGATTTTTAATGGCAGAATCTGCCTAAGTATTTACTCCCAGTGACCTGTGTAGTTAAGGTTTACGTAATTACACTATACACCATTTACTGGAAAGGCTTTAAATATTCATTGACTCCTCATGTTTTAATGTAAACAAGGCACTTAGAATACCTAGTGGTTTTAGTTGCTGCAAGGTGAAAAAGATGTCTGAAGCAGATGTTACTGCTTGGATGAGTACTGCTCTGAAGCAGTAGGGCAGATTGATGGTACATCAATGATAGAGCTTCTGGCCGGAACTGTACATGTCTGCACATCTCTGATTCTGATCCCAAACCAGTATTCTTCAGGAGCAAGCTTTGCCTAAGTAATTAAGTTGAAAGAAGTGTAAAATGGGTGAATATCAGTGGAAAAGCAGACCTTCACATTTCTGACTGCCTTCATTGAACCCCATCTGTTTTATTGGTTTGTCACAAACATGCCACTAAAGCAGGTAGTAAGGGGAGCCAGAGAGGAGTTTATATACACATCTGAGCAAGGCATCACTGTGTGCCTGCTTCTGGAATTAAAGGAAACTGCTTCTGGAAGTAAAGGAAACTGAACTCTTTTCACTGTTCATTAGAGAATGGTCAGAGAAAATATCTACTGCTTGCTTCTGCTGGAGTAGAGGAACAAGATTTGGGGGCACTGGGAGGTTGTGAATGCTCCATCCCTGATGGTGTTCAAAGCCAGGTTGGACAGAGCCTTGGGTGACATGGTTTAGTGCGAGGTGTCCCTGCCCATGG
>JAVHNF010051118.1:1138-17922 GCA_034783455.1 Micropsitta finschii
CCTCCACTTCAATTTTAAAGCTAATATTGCTTTAAGTGCATGTTATGACAACACCTAAACCTCAGGCCTCCTTATTTTTGATGTTGTCTCTGGGTATTTTCACATACTTAATCCAAGTCTCGTATGGAAGAATTTAAAAGATACTTAAATGTTCCTTCCTTATTCAATGAATAACTCCGTGGTACAAGTAATGCACTGGAATTCACTTACTGATTTTCCTCAGGGTACTTTAAAGAGCATCATCTTGTTGCCAGTAGTTCTTGACATGAAGCCAGTCCCAGGGTGGACTTAGAGCAGGGGCAAGAGTCTCATCAGAGTTCTCCTTTCCCATAAACACTGAGATTCTCTGCTGCTCTCTGTAGCACAGTTCTAAAATGTATCCTATATGTAAAGATGTGTTCACGGTCCAGGAGGTCCCTACTTTGCAGTACCCACTGGTAACTGATAGTGAAAACTGGAAGGTAGGATTTTCTGCATGTGCAGTGTTCACTGACCACAGGAAAACTTCCGCAAAAATTCCAGTTCATTAATATGAATATGTTTGAGTGAGGAAATACTGATCTTTTATTGAGTTTGTCCTTCAAGGACATTGCATTTCTGCTATTGCAGAGGAACACAGCAATACAGTATGAGTTATTCAGCATGGCCAAATCCTGTAGTCCTTACTCAGATTTTACTCAGGAAAAACACCTCTGAATTGAGTGAGAATTTGCTTGACCAAGGACTGAACAGAGTGTTTTGAATCTTACCAGCATTGCTTGATGCTAATGTTGGGCAACAGTTCTCATTGCTAATTTGCCTGCCTCATTGGTCTTCTCCTGGGTTCTGGATCTGCTTTTGCCGTGTGTTATTCATAGCTTATATTACTAGTTCAGATTGCCTCTCTTTGTTCTTTTCATTTCCAGTAAATGTTTTGCAGCTATTGTTCTGCTGCTGGTAGATATGCATGGAACCTGGTATGTGGAAATTGAACCTCATCCCAAATTTAATTAAAGCTGCTAAACATGTTCTCACTACAGTGCTCAGAAGGAATTTTGCTGGCCCACTCTCAACAAAGCACAAATTTGTTTAATCTATCTGATGTGTTTACAATGCAAAAAGTATAAGGACTTGATTCACAACTCTTAGTGCTTCTCCAGTAAAATAGATGGAGCAGCATCCATTTACAGCCATCATAAGGTCAATTATAAATGCTTATTCTGATCTACAATAGTCATACAAGAAAATCACTAAATGTGTGTGCTGTAACATCACCTTGTTTTGTAGATTTAATACTGTTTTAAAGTAAGATATTCTGAATAATAATTAGTACCAAATTATGCCATAGCCTACTAATATGCAGCAAATCTAGCTAGGTTATCACTCGTATGTCTTATGAGCCATACCTAGCCATGGTTTATCCTCTATTCATGCTACAGGGTACGAAATTCCTGGGTGCCAACCTGCCTATGGCAACCTAGAATTCTCCAGGGCAGGCTCGCAAAATCTTCACCTACTCTCTGGGACAGGTAACTAATAAGTGATGTTTTGTGAAGTTATGCTTTCTTTCTAACTTTCTGATGTCCCTAAAAATGTGTCATTTCTTCACGTCACTCTGTAGTCTCTCATCATTCAGTTGCTCTATGTTTTCTGAACTAGGGGAATAGTAGTCTAGATGCTTGCTTCAGCCAAGCCTGTAATAATTGTTATTAACATATATAAAAACTGAAAGTTTTTTAAGAATCTAAAAAATCCACAGCTGTCTACTACCAGTTAATGGTTTTTTTCTGGCTGAGTAGTTCTTATAATACAGATGCATTGCATTTTGTGGTTGATGCTACAGTTATCCGGGCAGTTCACTCACCTTTCTTAATTGCTGGTATGTATGTATTTTCTCTCCTTTAGCAAGTTTACATTAATTTTTGGTCTCCTGAAGTAAGGATTTTTTCAACATTACAGGTACAGAGATGTCAAAAGGATGGAGGAGTTACAACTGATTCTAGTTTACATTCCTATGCAGCACATAGTATAAGTTTAAGTAATGATTCATTTTTCCATATTTTGCTTAGATTTTATTCTGCTTTTTTCCTGAATATACTCTTTGTTCTTTGTCCTTTGACTTTGTTTCAAGTGGCAGGTATGTAGAAGAAATGTCCTTCACTGATTACATAATTTTCAATGACATATGAAATATTGAAATATATTGCAAAGTAAGAAATTAATTAGATAAAAAAAAGTAAAGACAGGCTAAGCTTTAGATCACCTTCTTGCAGTCTATTGATTTTCTCTGAATAATCTGTGTGAGTTTTCAATGTAAGAGTGCTTCTAGTGTATGAAAGACAAAAGTGAGATTCTGGATTTTTTTGGCACAGGCTACATTCTGTGGAGTGAAGAAAATAATAATCTTGGAAAAGTGTTTTGAATTCCTCTTTTTCAGTACCCTGGGGCTCTGCACATACATTCTACTTTTATCTGGGTTTAGGTAAGCTTGATGCAAAAATAGCTTTGCTCTGCTGCTTGTCCTTGTAATCAGGAGATGACCAGTGAAGTGAAATACAGTCAGGGAATATAAAACTGTCTTTCTGTAGGGCTCAGGAAAAAAAAAAAAATATTCTTTTCTTACCTTCACTGTCCACTTTTAGTTCTTATGCTCAACAGAAAATAGGCTTACCCTTCTGGAGGACAATATCACAGTTTATCTCCAAGTATACCAAAACTTAAAATGTACAAATCCAGGATTCTAGCTCAGGATATTTAACAATTGCATAAAAAAACATAAACAACCATTGAAAGATATTTTTCATTTCACTCCCTGCTTTTTAAAAGACCCACAATGATCTAAAATTTTAGGGAGATTTTAGTATTTCCTGAAAGTTTGTTTCTTTGCTGTTGATTATCTCAAATTTTAATCACACTGTTCCAAGATATCTAGATTTTAAAAATGTATCTGGAAACTTTCCTTCCAATTATATTAAAGAACATCAGCTTGCTGAAGGAACTAAAAAAAAAAAAACAAAAAACAAAACAAAACCCAAACAAAAACATTCATTTGTGAAAATGAAAGATAGTATTGTAACTGTCACAACTGTTGGCACTTATAAAATTAGGATAGATTCTATTTCACCACACCTCATGCACCTTAGCCTTTAAGAAACTAAAGAGAAAGCAATAAAAATTTCAGCAAGTGTTTAAATAAGTTTCAATTCACAAAAAAAAAAAATAAAAAATAAAAGTGCCTTGCGTTTAGGTAATCCGTATCTCAGGGCACAAGAGGAATTTTTGGGAAAGCCTGTAGTAAGGGAGCTTCTTCTTCAGTCTGGTTCATTAAGGTGGTCGTTCTGCAGGGTAGGTGAAATGAGAGGGCTCTTGGGTCCCCTCTGAAGAAGCATTTTGGGTATTGCTTTCACATGAATAGTGCAAGCATCTTTTCAGATTAATACCTGTTTCCTGATTTGTTCCTTCCACGCTTGCAGAGAGTTCCTTCATTTACTGGCTCAATCAAAAAAACTACAAAAGAGCTAATGTCAAGGTGCTGGACTGCTAACAGGAGTTCAGAGGAATGCAGTTGTATTCTCTCTGCATCCAGATATACCCACAAAATAAAAGACAATAAAACAGTCTTGCACTGAAAAGCCAGTTCAGCTGGGGGAGCAGGATGAAATAGACTTGACTGAGCTAACCATGACATAACGTTGGGAGGACGATTGCATCAAATGATGACACAGCATTCTGAACAGTGGGCAACTTGCTAGAGGTGAACTAAATTATACTCTTCCAGAGTAGAGGAGTTCTAAGTTAACAAGTCCTAAAATAGTGTGCTGCAGTGTATGAAAACAAGGTAGGGCTTAAAATAATTAGCCAAAGATGACAGATGGCATTTCCTTTCTGGTTTTTCCCTTCTCTTCTTTTGCTGCAATATCAAGTTGATCAAAGAACTGAGTATCATTTGTTATTGTAGGAAAACTAAAAATATCTTGACATATTCAGGCAAAATAAGTTCATTCAGATGAATGAGCCAGTACCTCTTGTTGTTCCTGTTTAACATCTTATACACATGTTTGTGTGTAGTACCAGTTTCCCTCAGAATCTGAAGAACAGCTGAGAATTTGGGTGTGTCCCTTCTAAGGACTATTATTTAATCAATTCATTAAATCAATTTATTAATGTATTTAATTGAATTATTTGCTTATGTTAACAAACCACTGATCTATTCTACTGCCAGAAAACCTTCCAAAAAGTCCCTAGAGATCACTTCTGTAGCATGTCACTTAAGTTATATCATGCATCTGTGTGTGATGGGGGAACTACATGATAAAGAACAAAGATTGCAGTAGAACTGACACACCAATGGCTACTGAATGTGTCTGAGGAGTCAGTGTTGTGCCTCACTCTAACCAACAGCAGCATTATCTCCCGTGCTCTTTAGTAATAATATCTGGCAAGTATTGGCACTTTTTCAAAGTCACCTATGAATTCAAGTTAAGAGATAAAAGATGAGATCCTGTCTTGTAGGTCTTCTGTCACAAAAGAGGATTAGAATGCAACTGACTAGATATAATTAAGAAGAAAATTCAGTCATTTCCTCAAAGAAGGGAATAAACACTGCTTAGAAAGAGAAAAAGCAGCTACATCTGCAGTTCCTCCTAGCCCCAGTCTCAGTCCGAGTCCCAGTAGTAATTCTGTCTGACTGGTCCTGAAGCCAAAAGAGTATGTTTACTTTTTGCACCTGCTTAGCGTAACCTTTCCGATGAGAAATGTTAAACCAGCCCACTAAAATGAGTCCCTTGAGCCAGACAAAGATCAATTTCAAATTAAAGGAAAGAGAAAAGGATTCGGAAAGCAAGGATATAGCTAAGTTGAGAGCTTTGCCCATCTACCTGTGTCAGTATGCTTTATATCAAATGAATCATGAATAAAGTTCTTTCCCTCCTACTAAAACACATTTCTATAGTACTCCCCTATGCGCCTCCAACCTCAGTCTTCTGATAGAAAGAGTAAGATATATTCCAGCTTGCTCCTGGGCAGTGGGTTTACCCATTCTCATTACATGTCCTATTGCAAATAAACAGCACAATTCAAGAGGAACCGCATTCCTGTTCCAGCACAGCTTGATCCAGATGAATCAGGAAGGTAAAAAGACAAAAGCAAAACTGAGAAAGGTTTAATGACACAATTAAAATATAACTTTATAAGCTTGTGAGCTGATGTGGCAGGCTGCTTTCAGTAATTTCCAGAGGGAGTGCTTATCCATGACTACAAACCAAGGCAATCTAGAAGCTGGCCTCTCAAAGCTGTAAGGAGAGTTGCTGCAACTGAAGACAGCTTGCTCAGTTGCCTGTAGAGCTCTCTTTGGCTTTCAAATCATAAATTGAAGTCTACCTCTAATTTTGCTACCTCAGTTTCTCAATACTTCACTCTTTTTTTTTTTATCCTTTCTCATCACTGCTTAGTATTCTGAATTCCCTAGTGAGATGCTGTGCAGACTGCCAGACATTAAAAAGCTAGCAACATCTGTTCAACAACTTTAAATCATTTTCTGTGTGAGACAGTCCCCCTGCCCCCCAATAGCCATTGTTATAGAAAGCATTTGTTGCAGTCAGCCTTTTCTGTCTCTTTTCTTATCCTTTCGTACCCTACAACTTTGTACTGTAACTCACCATTTCTTCTAGCCAAAGATGTTGTGCAAAGATATTGGCCTATGAAAAGACAGAAAACAGCGGCCCTTACAGAGATGAACCTTCTTCCAGAGTCATGTCAAGAGCAGTCTGTGCAGCAAGCAGGGTAAAGATCCCTTCATCCCTAGGAAAAGACAGTGTAGTTATGTCTTTGCTCTTTTGTATAAAAGCTGGAAGATGTTTGCCATACCAGAATTTAACTCTTTTCTCTCCCAGCTTCAGCAGCTGACTCATTTCAGATGTAGTCAAGAGCACTAGGCAACATTTGGATAATGCAGACAATTTGAAGCAGGGCATGAACATGAGCAGACTCCTCCATTACCATGAGAAAATAAGCATACTTGTCTTTAGAGTCTGAGCCAGAAAACATGTATTCCTCCCTGAATTGTATGCGTTTTTTTCTTCTTTTGTAACCTTATTTTTCACTTGTTCATCCCTTCATTTTCTAGAAACACAGAGAAACAAATTGAACAGAAGCAGCCTTTATTTAGACTTACTTCTGTAGGATCACTTACTGAACTTAATGGTTTCCATTTAAGCCACTGACTATCTGCCAGAGCTGAAATGAGTTGATCCCCACAGATTTTAGGAAGATCCTAGCAGTGGCATTGGAGGCAGCTTGAAAGAAGGCAGAAATCATGACAGCTTCTGCTGCCTCTGCTTCAGTATGCTTTAGTCACTTTTGAATTTGGGCACAAGGCTCCTTCCTTTTCACTGTGCACTGCATTTATTTCTCACATACAGCCAGCCTGACTACACTCCAGTATTTAACCTCAAAAGTGTGTCATGAACAAAAGCTGTCATCTCATTAACGGGAAACAGAAATGTATCTTAAACACTCCAGGCCCAAATCAAGTTAGCAGAAGTATTAAACAAGTCCTCATAGATCATGTGCCCTGGCTCAACTCTTCAGTCTCTGTGATCTCTATCAAGCACAGCGCTGGGCCAGCCAGTGCAGCTGCTTGTGCTGGACAATGCACATACTGGTTTGTAAATCCACATTCTCTCTCCATGAGCTGTTCCGTATCCTGGATTTCTTAGTGCTCTGCACAGTAGCGTGCTCCCTTACATGCAGGTCTGGATTCTCACTGTTCATTTTCATTTGCTGTTTTCAGGTTTCAGCATGCTGGGGGAATCACAATAGTCTGCTGAAGAAACTTCATTTAAATCAACCAAAACACCTTTAGTTTCTATTTCTGAAAGTTGTAATTTATTCATGGTATTTCTATTCAATCCGTTCAAAGCCTTAGGTTATGAATAGTACCTTTAAACAAAGGACAATTTGTATGTCTTTATTATGAGCATATTTAAAAAATCTTCATACGTTCTACTGCCAATAATGGCATTCAGTTAAGACAACTCAGTGCTGAGAGCTGGTCCTCTAAGGGCTTTTTGCATCTCAACATGTAACAGATTTTCATATCTCAATTGCCTCACATTATGGTTAGTATTGAACATTCTGTTGGATAGATGTGTCTGTGGGCTTCATTTACTTGTTATAGAAGTCTTTCCTTCTGCAATAAAAGACTGTCAGATCTGCATAACCAAAACATAATCAGCTTTATTTTTAATATAGGCGTCTCTTTTCTACCTCTTATGAAGAAGCCCAATAGAGTTTAGACGTATTTATCATATAATATCTCATGCTTGGTCTGAATTTTTAATTGTGCAAATTATGCAAGAGGCAGGTAGTCACATCCTAAGTGAAGAAAATCTGCCTTCCAAAATCCAGCAGTATTTCTGTTTCAGGGTAGTTGTATCAGCTCTCCAAATAAGGAGCTCTGCAAATAGGCTCTCATATAAGGATCTTTCCCACAGCACTTTGGACATCAGCTGCTAAACATCTCTTTTTCCCAGCCTCTGCTCCACATGACTCTATTGGTCCTGATAAAGCTTCTCTCCTCTCTGGTTTAGATTCTGCCAGAATGCCTAGAACCTGAGAAAAGAATTCTGTTACTTGTTTTGTGTGTCCATCAGTCATCTGGAAAATATCTGAGCTTCAGATTTGTATCACCCACACATTTGTTCTGAAACATATGTACAGGCCTTCTCTCTCACAATCCAAACCCAGCTTCAGGTTGTTTATTTCGAAATGAGTACTGGAAAGAAAATTCGAACAGTTTAATACTTGCAAAAAAAAAAAAAAAAAAACCCACACCAAAAAACACTCTGAAAGCTATCTATATATGTGTCTCTATGTGTGTATATATATCTATAGGAAGGAAAGATCTGCATGCAATTTAGCAGGCAAACTGTTCATACTTCAAAGTTTCAAATATTTATAAAACTTCTTTGAAAAGTAATGGAGTAATTTGGTGGATGTGCTGTAGTGGAAAAAAAAGACCGAAAAGTTACAAAAATGTAGGTGAGCTGAACAAAGTTTGTGTGAGCGTGAATTTATAGGAAAATACTTATTGTAAAACTTGGATACACATTGCTGAGGCTTGTTTGGGTATTTGCTTGGGTACAAGTGGAGATGCCGAATAAAGAGCACAAGGATGCTGGGATTTGTGGACTGGGATCTGGGTCTAAGGTACAGCAACACAGTCTATTTCCCCCATAAAATTAATTTCAAGCCTGTAGCTGGATTCTCAGAATGTGGATCTAGATTTATAATTTTATCCCATCTCCCTCCTAATCAGATGAAGCAAGTGCGAGGGTAGCCACAAAACCTGCCTTTTGAAATGGTGACCCCAATCATGTAACACATAATCAAAATTTGATTAACATAGAAATCTAATTGCCACTTCATTAAAGAACTTTCATTAATCTAGAAAACACTTGTAAAATGCTTGGACTTAATTTCCCAACAACTAAAAATCTCAAAAATATTGCTGAGAGGTCAAATTTAGTGACACAACTACCATCTCAAAGCTATTCCTCCTAAGCCAAGGTTTGGGGTGCCTTTCAAGCAGCACTTCTACCCAAGGCAGGATGCAGACATTGTTTACCCATGCCAGAGCCATGCCCTGTCACCAGCAGTAGGGCAGTGCTAGAATAAAATGTTCTTGGTAATGCAGACCACTAGCTATGGATCAGCAGGAGTGAAGAAGTCAAAATTACCTGGTAGTCCCAAGATGAAGTTTGCAATGTAGTCCAGCTCTACCGAGTAGCAATGCAGTGGCACTGAGGAGCCATTGGTATCTCTGCTAGATGAGAATGTCCTCACAATCTCCGTCCCTAGCTTTCTGCTCCCTTGGGTGTGAGCTACATGTCCAGAAGAGGTCCCTTGGGGCCTTGCCTCCTGCCTGGCTGACTGCTCTTGTCTCTGTGATGATAGGCTCCATTCAAAGATCAGAAACAAAACCAGGGATGTGGCTGATTGCTGTCCTTGAGCTAAGCATCTCTTTTCAGAGGTCCACAGAAGTCTCAATCAGGTGTGTTGGGAAATTACTTACAGAACAGCAAGTGCACAGACCTGGCCCCAGACTCTCTGACTGCCCACCACACAGCCAGACTCCTGGCTGACGTTCAGTTTTGTAAATCAGTACAGTATGGCTGGATTCGCAAGTGGTCCCTTGGCCTTTCCCAGATACTCTCTCCTGCTCTTCAGACTCTTTCACAGCATGCAGGGCTGACTGATTTTTACTTTTGCCTAGATAAAAACACACAGATTGGAAGAAGAAAAGATGCTTTTTGAAATTCTGTTTCAGAACATATTTCTTAAATTCCCTTCAGTGTTCCCAAACTCCTGATCCCACGAAGCCCTTTCGCAGAATGTGACACATTCCAGACATGAAACAGATCTGATAAACACTTTGAAAGCATTTAGTGGTGGTTTGTTATTTGTTTGGTTGGGGTTTTTTTGCGGGCTTCCACACAATCCAAACAAACAAGAAAAGGAATGCTATTACCTCATCTCATACACACAGTACTGAGTCAGGAAGAGGAGAGATGATGAGATGCAGTTTTCTATGTGTGACCTATTTGACTAGATTCGCTTTGTAATTAACGGAAATGAGTACTTCCAGATTTGTGTCACCTCATCTAAAAGTAGTCTGCTAAGACAGATTAATTTCATCCTGATGATAGTGCTTGCCCATCACAGCTGACAAAGAATGGGAGCCAGAGCTGACCAGTAGTACTGAGATTTTTTCTTGTCAGGTTAGTCTTGCCTTAATATACTTGGCTGGAATGGCACCAAGCACACTTGTCAAAGCCAAGTACAAGACTCAGAGCCCCATACTGCAATCCCGGTTAATTGCTACTTACACATTCCATCTTCCAAGGCAGGAAGTTTACCAGCAAAATGCTGTTAATTTGACTTAGGATTTCACAGCTGCATTTAAAGGTCTGTTTCACTGCTCAGAAAGTAGAACTTTCGATATGCTTTTTTCAGCATATTGATATGGGCATTTATGTTGCCATTGTTTTGCATTCCTGTCACTGCTAATTTCCTTCCTAATACCATTAATCATATTTTGTTTTACTCACTCCTAGAGCTATGAGAAGGAATGTAATAATTCAGGGAGAATTTCAAGAGGTCAAAAAATGGGTTTAAACAACATCCCAGAACCATCTACAAATAATCAAAGCCCTGGAGTGGCAGGCAGATGCAAAAAGTGTTGCCACTGAAGCAGTTTGACCAGCCAGGTGTAAATATGGGGTTTCCAGGACACCGTAGCAATGGGACAGAACCATAGACTTTGACTCTTAGAGAGTAACATATCAGGGAGCACCCTCTTTGTGGACTGTCCGAAGATGACAATCTCTAGAAATCTTCTGGCCTCCAGGCAGCTGAACAGCCCCAACTTTGCATGCCAGCACTCCTCTGTCATCAGGCCACCTGCCAGGCAGGTAAGCTGGCAGAAGATCAGACAGGTAACAGGCACAGTGAAAACCTGTTTGTATTCCTCAGAATAGGCCATCACCACACGGCATCTCAGCTTTGCCTTAAATGCTTCAAAGGAAATATGTTCACCTGGAGCTTCCCCAGCCATTACACATGAATCCCGCCCAACAGCTGTAACGTGATAGGTACATGTTGTCCATCTCCATAGAGAGTGACACCAGTGCTCACCTTAATGTGCAGGCTGGCAGGAATATTTAGGGAAAATATTAACCATTTTGACCACTCATTGCCCTTTATGGACAGATGCCTATTGGAGAGGGAAAGGTAACACCAGGGATACAAACATCTCTGTTTCAATTTTTGTGCAAGCTGGGTTGGCAAAATTTTAATGTTAGGAAAGTACTCAGAGTATTTGGTGGTGCTTGAAATTGCCCGCACAGCCTTCTCATCTTTCTTGTGTAAAATAGACCTTTTTTCACTAAATGTAGAGCCTGAGCAGTACTAACTCCCACATCATAATATCTCCCTTGAACAGCCTCTGAATTGTTGCTAAGGATCAGCTCCAGCAATAGGATTCAATACTGAGGCTTGGAATTTCTCTGTAGGAGCACTGCCTGAGGGAAGAGGGCTTTAAAGTGCCTGGCATGGAGCAACTCCAGAATTTAAATGTGTCAAGTACTGGCAGTGATAAAATACCTGGGACACAAATTTCTCTGTCAACATATGTTTTCATATTTATTTTATATTTTTATGAGTATAAAAAAAGCTAATTGGTGAAAATAATACTTTAGAAAATCTGAAGACCTCTTTTTAATAACCTTTAAAGTAGCTTCTCTTGAGAGGTTTTCTTTCATTAGTCTAAATATTTAATATTGTACTTACTGTTCTTGTTTTTAGAGAAATGCAAAATGGGTAATGAAGCAAAATGGGTAATGACTTGCAATCCACTGGTTGTCACAGGAGCAGGACTTTAGAGCTTATTTAAAGGAATAGAGAACCACTTTTACAAAAGGTCCTGCTTTACAGGATTTTTGAACCCATTCTGTAATTCCACGTTCCTTCCAGCTGTCTAAGTTTCTTCCCCCCTTCCCCCCTTCCCCCTTCCCCCCTTCCCTCCTTCCTTCGTTCCTTCCTTCCTTCGTTCCTTCCTTCATTCCTTCCTTCGTTCCTTCCTCTCCTTCCTTCCTCTCCTTCCCCTTCTCTTTTTCTCCTTTTCCTTCTCCCTTTCCTTAAAGGTGGCTACAAATTTTCTGCTAAACAGCATGTTCATGTAAAAACAGGATTTCATTGTTTCTAATTTTTTTTTATTTTCTGTTTAATAACTTGTATCTTAATAATTACTCACTGTTATCTATGTACTACTTACATCTTAAATAATCTCATCATAAATCAAGTATTATTGTTCTTATCTAAAAGTAAAAAGTTCTCTCAAAAATAGCCAGCTGGTTTTGTTTGTGTCAGATGAACCAAAGCAGACATTGAACAGTTCTGCTGTGTTTGGGAGGGTATCAGGATGCTACCTTATCTTTCTAGCTTAGGTGGAAATTAGAAGAGCTTTTTCAGAATTATGGTTTGCTGAAGGAGAATAACTTTGGTCTTTGAAGTTTCCTAATTTATGCCTTAACCTCTAGGTTGGTTTTTTTTCCTTATTTTGTACAAAGTTACAGCTATGCTTTACTACCCAAAGCATTATGTGGAAGACCACATGTATGTAAACTGTTTCAGTGAAGCTTGTTAAAATAGGCTTAATTTTAATGGAATGAATAATCCCATTCTGAAAGCAAAAAATTCAAGAATACAAACTTTTCAAAGTGAACTTCAAGTGAAAAAAAGGCTGAGCCTGAAGTGAAGTATATCCTTCAAAAATTTTCTGAACTGGAGCCCTAACTGCCGTTCACCTAAGGATCAAGATTTATCCAGAACTCAAGTTTTGAAGCCTGAATTTCCCCACATAGACAGGTATAGGCACACAGGCATATGCAGAAGCAACTTCATTTCAGAAGTCAGGTGCTTTGTTCCTATCTAATCTTCACACAACTGATACCCAAAGGAAGAAGATACCTGCATGAAGAAGCAGAAGACAAAGTTACTGGAGGCCATTAACTTATCTCTTTTTCCTTTGTTAAACAGTTTCCAGCTATTATTGACTTCAGCATGTCATTCCCAGTTTTTTTTGTACCCCTACAGCTCCTCTTCCTCCCAGAGGTCAAACTCTGCCTGTGGCCAAAACTCCCCAGTGCATTAAGATGTTCTAACCTCCCCTGAGATGGCTTAACTTGCATTAACTACACTTGCCTAGCATAAAGCAGCAGCCTTTTCATTATCTGAAACTGTAGCTGCAGAACCTACTGTCTACTTTTAGCACAAATCCTAGTGGTTAGATTTTTAGAGCAGCAGACTTGAGATCAAATCTTTTTTTTCACTCTAAACAGTTTTGACACTGTAACTCCCACTTCACGGAAGAAAAACCAAGTTACAAGGCTGCAGGAAGGAAAACTAACCACTATTCCTTCCGAAGATGAGCAGATGACTAACAAAAACAAGCTAGAAGCAGAGCAAGTGAAAGGCAGTGTGATGTGGTAACATCATGAATGAGGACATGCAGAAATGAGCAGCATGGGTTCAGATTCTTACTTCCCTAGATAATTTGGGGGTTTAATTCACCAAGTGAAATATAAAAGCTAAATGACTGCATTAACTGGAGCTGCATTGAATGTCTGCATTAGGTTATATTAACAGAATATAACTACAAGTAGTAATCTAAGCATAACTGCAAGCACGCAATATGTATAATTGAAATAGAGCACTGTGTTGGCAAAACATTAGACTGTTTCCTAGCTCTAACCTGCATGGATCAAGTAAGCAGCAACTGTAAAGCTTTTGCATTAAGCTACTGATGCTCCTATCACAGCTTGTAGAGAAGGCAGTCACAATGAAAACAGCTAAGTGTTTCTTGAAGAATGGCATATTGTTCCCAACACTCTTGTCTAATTAAAGACCCAAAACGTTATTCTACTGATGACAGCACTCACTTGACATCAAAGGGAATCAGGATTTGCCATTTTTTTGCTAAGAATTATTTTTATCATATGATTAAAAACAAGCAAGACAATTCAAAATGCATCATATGGTAGCACTTTTGTCTCTAGGTGATGGCAGACTTCAGTTCCATAAATGTCTCAGAGGTCCCACCTGATGTCAAAAGATCAGCTTAGTACTGAGACTGAAGTATCTGAACCAAGTTACAGTCACCTCCAGAAAATACCAGCTCTGACCAGAACTCCATCCTACTGTATAACTGGCAAACATGCTAGAAAACTTAGGAGCTTACAAACTAAATAAACAAGGATAAAATGATAGTGCAGATAAGAACTGAGGCAAGTGCAGACTGGCTTACCTGAATTCACACAGACAATCTCCAGTAAAGCACAGAAAGGAGCCTGAGGTTCATCACTGAAAAACCAGAGGGATTATCTGGATGCAGATCGCACTTTGACCTTCATTATAAAAATTTTGCTTGTATCTCCCAGCTTTATGCTATTTTATGTGATCTCTAAATTAAAGAGAAAAATAATAGTGAAAACCATCTTCCTCCAAATTCTGTGCCTAGTGTTTGTTTAGTCAAAGTGTGTGACTGAAGTTAGCTTACAAGCAGGGCATAAACTCTTCATTAGTGAAAGAACTGAGAAAAAATAAGAATCACACCTGTGTCATACTCTGCTCCCACAGAAGTGGGAAAATGTTGAAAGATCCATAACTTTAAAATTACTACAATATTAATTTATTACCATCTTCAGCAACATTATCTCCAGGGATTAGGGTGGAAATTGAATCAAGTAAGACAAAATTTTCTTTCTCCACAAAATATAACTTGTATTATTAGCAAGGAAATATTTTTGCACAGTTTATTTAGAAATGCTTCTCCATAGATATTTGCTACTTCAGTCGTGGTACATTAAGATAACTCTAAATGACAGGTCCTGTTTGAAACCAAACTGTACTGTATTTTATATTATAATGAGGATTTTTTTACAAAATATTAGTTAATGAGATATTAGCAACTAATGCACTGGAAAGGCCAGATGGGAAGACAGTCAACTGTCTAAATCAGATTTTCACAGTGAAGTAAACAAATTACTAAGCACACTTATCTGGCTTAATGCCAACCTATAATCTAGGGAACTGATCAAAGAGTGGATCATGAAAAGCTTTTTGGGAGCAGCTAAATTCTACAGCTGTGGTCTTTGTTTTTCTAGTACTTTGCAAGAACAGAAGGGGGAATTACGAAAGCGTCTATCGTATACTACCCATAAACTGGAAATGCTTGAAACGGAATTTGATTCTACACGTCAGTATCTTGAAATAGAATTGAGACGTGCTCAGGAGGAACTTGAAAAAGTAACTGAAAAACTGAGAAGGTTAGTAACTAAGTTTTTGAAATAAACAATCATTAGGAATTTATAAGTGGTTGTGTAAGATGTATGAATAAAAATATAATCATATAGTCTCAAACATACATAACTTATTCATTATGCATCATGCTTTCACGTTGAATATACACATTTCATTTATCCAAACATATGTTACATACCACATGAAGTTATTTACATGTGATATGTAAAATGTCTCTTTATTTATAGTAAATATGCCAGAAATATACAAATATAAGTGCATATATGACATTTTATGTGTAAATATACATGTGGATTAGTGCCACATTATGTTACACATACAAAGATTATAAGCACACTATATATATGTACTTATAATTTATATATACAGATAAATGTTTTTTAATTAGTTTAGCTGCACATTTTCTGTTGTTATTCTCCATTGCATTGATAAAACAGAATAGAATTTGGTCCTCCACCACTCAAAGCTGAGACTATTCAAATTCAAATATTATTATGACATTTTACATTATGCTATAGCATATCATTCACTTTTTAGTCCCAAGTAGATTGGAATGATATGAAAACCTATTATTATTTAAAATTGTTGAAGCTGTGGTACAGAGCCATTGCAAATCAGGGGCCCAGTTAATGTTAATGATAAATTATAATACACATGCACTGCTGACATTCCTGGTGTTGATTAAAATGGTCTGTAATCTAGCTTTAAATTTATCCGTGATTCTTATTATCAATTTTTTCATTTGTTTGCAAAACTTCTGAACCTAAAATTATCCATTTATGCAGGAATGTATTTGCATTTCTTGTGAGATGCTTCTAAAATGATGTAGATAATTGAACTGTTTGATTTAGCTCATTGGATGAGTCAAAACAAAATTTAGAATGAATCATCCCAGGGCTTCATACCCAATTCATACCCAAAGAAATATCTTTTATTCCTTGCAGAAGGCAAAAACCAAACCAAAACAAAGCCAGAAAACACCAACAAACTGAATCAGTCAAATCGTTTGATCCAAATTTTAAAGAGAATGAAGCCGTAAGACCTCAAATTAGGAAACAACCTACTGTGATCTTATAACTTAAACGCTTCCTTAACCAGTGACACTTCTTACGACAAGGCTAAGATCTACACACATCTATCAAGAGAAGTCTGGAGGTTGTCCATGCTGTTTTCTTGCTAACAGTGTATTTCGTATCACTTCACTGAGCTGATGAAAAGTAACTTCACTCTTGACAGAGGTTTGCTCCAGTACATTTCAAGACAGAGAATGCTGGTACTCTTTTCTCTTGAAGAATTATTTCAGACACACTTGCCATAAATTAGCAGAGGTGCTGAGCACTCAACTTTTGTTAAAACAAAGGGGCTTCCTAGTCACTGGGCATTGATGAGTTAAGCACCCTTCAAAACTCAGGCCAGGCAGTCTTCCTTTGCTCTAGGCAGAGTCTAGACCAAACATCAGATTGGTAGAACTGACTTTCCAATCTTCTAATGGGCCATTGTACCATATTACAAAGAAAACTTACACTTAAAATTATGTTTCAGGCAGGTGATTACTCCCCTGAAGACATATCATATTTGAAGCCCAAAATATTTTATGAGGTGAGCATTAAAAATGTTTCAATTGAGAACAGCAAGGCATACCACAAGTTGAACTATATTTCCCAACATGGAGAATGATAACGTCTAATACAAAACTGTTGTCCAAAAATATGTCAGCAACATGTCACAAGGAAAATCAGTGTGAGAAAAACAAGGAACTAGAATTAGTTTCAGTACTGTATCTCTTGCTTTATTCAAGAGAAATAAAGGGAGAGAAATTCATACACACACACCCCAAATTAAGTAAGCTCTGTGTACAGGATCCACTTGCATACTAGAGGACATTTCTGTTATTAAACTTCCATAACTAAGTGCAGAATTTTTCT
>JAVHNF010051121.1:0-10943 GCA_034783455.1 Micropsitta finschii
GAGGGAAATTGTCAGCGAATTAATAATATCAGTCCTTGAAAAGGAAAGTGGTGACCTTTCAGATGCACTGGGCTGGGTGAGAAAGAGCAAGGGGAGAGATTAATAAAGTTTCCATAGCACTATCTGCTGCAGGGACGGGAGGCAGGAGGCAGCGGTGAGCTCGGAGCCGAGGTCCCCCCGCCGCTCCCGGGGCCTTCCGTCGGGTCGAGCCGAACCCCGGAGCAGCGGCGGAGGGACGGGCCGGATCGGACCGGGGCTTCCCCGCGGAAGCTTTGCCTGGGATGCGTGACCCATATCGGGTTTGGTGTTCGCGTCCTAAGCCCTTCCGAGGCGCATGCAGCCTCCGGAGGGGGCTGGCGGGAGCCAGCAGTTCCCGTTGCACCGGCACCGGAGCCCGTTTTACTCCCTGACAGGTTGTGACTTGGCAAAACTTGGCTCCCCGATTTTGCAAAGCCCTGCCACGTTCCCAACACGGACTGGAGGTGGTGAATGACACCGGGAATGCCTCTGAGGGAGGAAGGCTTCAGGATCGGGAAGGCTCTGAGAAAAATGAAAGACATAACAGCATATAACAGCAGTAATGATGATAATTATAATTTAAAAATATATCTTTGAAATGAACAAGTGATAAACGGTCCTTCTCATTAGCAGCTGAGCAATCTCAGGAGACGCATGTTCCATTCTTCCCCTGGTTGCTTTTCCAGGCCTGCTTACCTCCAGAAAGGGAGAGGGAAAAAGAAAATAGATTAAAAAAATACATATTCCCCCCCACCCTCCAGGTCTCTTGGACAGAGCTGGAAGGAGCAGGGAGGTCACTAAGATTTAGGGCTGGGGTGACTTCCAGGGAAGCGGCAGGAAGTTCCGTGTTGAGAAGTGATGGGCTGCTACAAAAGGGAATGGTGGAGTCCTGAAAGGATTTAATTAACCGTGTCAGGGATAATTACCCCTGGACAGTCCAAATTAGTTTTGCATAATCGCTCAGAACCATATGAATTAACTTATAATATTGCAAAGCGCTGGGAGAATAACAAAAGCAGGATCATTTTAATTAGTGAATCAGGGTCAAACGAACGGGCTGTTGCGCAAATCTCCCAAACTTTCCACTTTTTGAGCTTAATTCCAAAGGACAAGGCTGATTTGGAAGGCATTTACTCAAGGAGCTATTGGTATTGTCAGAATTAAGAGTGCAACCAGCCACTCCGGAGGAAAAAATATATATGTACACACACACTTCATACATACATATACTTCATACATATAAACAGAGCTGGGGTTCGCCACCTCAGCGAGGTGACGATTTATTGCCTTGGAGACATTCACGTCGTGAGATGCTGGCAATTCTCTTGCTACAAGGACGTCTCCTCCCGCTCCCGTTTTCTTGCTGCCTGCGCGCTCCCTGGCAGGGCTTGGCTGGATTTACATTTGAAAACACCATTTTCGGGCACTAAAAAGAGGAAAGCCGTTTAGAGGCGACAACAACAATAAAAGAGAAGGTGTTAGGTTTTAACTAGCGATCACTGGGACTCTCCCCCTCCTCCCCTCCCCCGCGGAAAAAGAAACCCAACAGGAGTATTGCTGAGATAGGTGAACAAATTACACGGGTTGAAGTGGCGAGGCTCTCAGGCTAAGCAGATAAAGTGGTCGGGCAACTTTCCACTCTGAAAACGTTACTGGAAACCGATGAAATGCTCTGAACGGTCTCAGTGTATTCAGTGAACTCTGTTCTGCTGGTCCATGAATGCCCTTTTTTTTTTTTTTAGATAATACGACAACTTCGGCGGTTTTTTTTTCTTTTTTTTTTATCTTTCCTATTCACGATTAAAAATGTGATAAATCAGGTTTTTGGCTCTGAATAACAATGGGTTGATTTAGATTTCCTAGTAAATCTATTCAAAAGTGAAACAAAGACAGCCTTTAGAGGATACCTTACACCTCACCTGGACCAGGCACATAAGGGCAATTCAGATAAAAATCTTGTTAGTAATTCAACAAGAAATAGAGGATTTTCTCTTTTCCCTGCTTCAGGCTTTATTTAAACTCTTTGTTCAAAAATGAACAGAGTGGTAGTCAGAATCTAATTTACAGATATAGTTTAGACGTCTAACTTTAAATTAGAAGATCACACAAGAAAACCATTTACACGTAAATGTTAAAACAAATACTTAATCTTTTTTTCATTTTTTTTTACTTTATATTACATAAAGCCAAAAAGAAACTAAATACATGTTAGCCAGCTTCATTCACAAACATTAGTCAAAATATACACATTACAAAAGTAAACAAACAAACAAACAAAAAGCCCTCTAAACTGATGAAGGATTTCCTTTTTTTTCTCTAAAAATTGTTTGTTTTTTTTTTTTCCTTTAATCGCCATTTGCAATTGAATTGCAGTCGCTCTAAAATAAGCTAAACAGGTAAGATACTCCAAAACACATGTGAAACACTTCATGTCGGAGGGGGTGACGGCTTTTTCTTTTAAATGAGAATACTCTTCTGTCAAAGCAAAGCTCTGTTTCAGTTCAGCTAAATAATAAATAGATAATTATCACTCAGACAAAAAAGTCTGATTTAACCTTAGATAATATTGCGGTCCCCGAGCGGTCCCGCAATATTTTTATTCCCTTTGAAAGGCATTCTTTTTCTTTTTTCTTTTTTTTTTTTTCTTTTCAGGTTAAAACTGAATCGACCGTGGGCGAAGGAAGAAGTAACAGAGTTTTCAATCCGAGACCTAACGTTTCCACAGAGATATACAAATTTACAGTCTGAGGGTGAGACTTAATTAGTGGAGGGGAGGAGGAGGGGACACGGACACACAAGGGGACCGAAAGTCACGCGTCTTTCCTCGAGTGGAAATCAGTACCCGCGCCTGCCAGCGTCCCGCGGCAGCGGAACCTACGCGGGACAGGGAGCGAAGGGTACGAGCAGCACCCCGCTCCGCAGACTCCTTTGCGTGGGTCCTGCGAACCAAGCACGCAGCAGCTACTCCTTTACCGGGGCCGCACCTCGCCCGGCCTTGCCGTGCGCGGCCCTCCCCTCCCACCGGTGTCATGTCTCCCGCTTATCGACAGCGGGACTTTCCCAAGCCAAGCTCCTCGCCGGGCGTAGGGAGAGGAAGAAGGAGAAAAGCGCGGCAGGAGAGGAGAAGTCGGGGGTGACGGAACTCCCAATGTCTGTCCCATATAAGCACTATCGGGGCTGGCTGGCAGGTCGGGTCTCTTGTTTTCTTTTCTTTTTTTTTTTCTCTCCCCTTTTTCTTTTTCCCCCTTTTTCCTTTTTTTTCCTCTTTTTCTGCTCGGCTATCTGCACATACCGCATGCAAACACACACAAGCTCGACTCGGGGCGGCGGGCGGGACGCGACCCTTTGCCGCAGGGGACGCGCAACAGGTAGGCGGTAGCCCCGGCACTTCCCGCGGTCCCGATGGCGGATCGTCCCCCTCCCGGCTGCTCATATGCACCGGTACCCATTGTCGTGGGCGCCGGGACTCTGCGCGGGCATCCCGCGGCCGCGGGTCATAGGGCCGCGGCGTAGGCTGCAGGATAAGGGTCCAGCTGGGGCTTGCCCATGCCCGGGAGGAGGATGTAGGCCAGCGGCGGCTGCAGCCCCGGGCCGGGCCAGGCGCTGCAGTTGCAGGGGATCATGTAGCCCGGGTTACCGGGAGACGGGTGCGAGTGCGTGTGCCCCCCGGCGGCGGCTGCGGCGGCAGCGGCGGCAGCAGCGGCCCCGTGGAAGGCGCCCGCTCCGCCGGCGCCGGGGTAGCCCAGCGAGGAAGCGTAGGGCAGTCCAGAGCCCGAGGAAGAGGAGGAAGAGGAGATCTCGGCCATTTTGGAGCCCAGGTCCAGCAGGGAGTAGGGGCTGCTGGCGGCGGCCGCGGCGGCAGCAGCGGCAGCGGCGGCGGCAGACTGCGGGAAGAAGACGCGAGCAGCGGCGGCGGCAGCGGCGGCTGCCGCCTTCTCGGGGTTGGCGAGCAGCGACTCGGGCACCAGCCCGCCAGCCGCGCCGCCGTGCAAACCGCCCGCCTTCAGTCCGTGCGGGTGCTCGTGGTCCGCCACGCCGCCCAACCCGTAGGGCACCGGGAAGGCGAACTTGTCCTTCTTGAGCAGCGTCTTGGGCTTCCGCCGGGGCCGGTATTTGTAGTCGGGGTGCTCCTTCATGTGCATGGCCCGAAGCCGCTTGGCCTCGTCGATGAAGGGCCGCTTCTCCGACTCGGTCAGCAGCTTCCACTCGGCGCCCAGGCGCTTACTGATCTCCGAGTTGTGCATCTTGGGGTTCTCCTGGGCCATCTTCCGCCGCTGCGCCCGCGACCACACCATGAAGGCGTTCATCGGTCTCTTGACGTGATCCACCGGCTTGGACATGATGTCCCCCCGCCGCTCCGGCGAGCCGCCGTCCGCCCCGAGCCGGCGGCCGCCTCCTCCGAGCGCCTCTCCCGCCTCCTGCTCCTGCTCCTTGGCCCTGCCGCGCACGGCTCCTCCAGAAAAAATCTGGGCTACTGCCCAGGCGCGGCTGTCCCGGATCCGGCGGGTGTGCGGCGGCGGTCCCCGGTGGTCCCGCTCCAGGCGCGGGACACTGCCGAGCGGCAATGGCTCCCCGTCAAGGCACTGCGGCGGGCGGCACGGGCGGCACTGCCAGCCTGGGCCGCGGAGCCTCTCTCTGAGCCGCCGATGTCCAGGCCAGGGCTCTTCCTTGGTACCAGCGTCCGGAGTCCCGAGTGGACTTCAGAGGAGTCCCGACGGCGAGGGCGGGAGCCGGCGGCAAGGGAGCGACGCGGGGGTCCGCGCTTCTCTGCGGGCGCCCGCGCTTCTCTGCGGGCGCTGTGCTCCTCGACGGTCGCCGGTACGGCAGCGAGCCCCGGACGGGGCGGCGGTCAGAGCCCGCCCTCTGCCATCGCCGCCCGCGGAGCTCGGGGGACTGCCCGCTGCGGCGTGGTGCTGTGCGGGACCCCGCGGGACTGTGTCCGCGGCGGCTGAGTCGCTGCGGAGAGGCCCCGGGGGTGCGGGCCGCCCCGCTCACAGGCTCCCCGCTCCTGCCGCAGGGGCGCAGCGATCCGCCAGCTCCTGGCACATACTCGCAGGGCGCCTGGCGCAAGCGGCCGACTGGCTCCGCGGCCTCCTGGTTTCCGCCGGCGGACAAACTTCGCCAAGTTTCGGGCGGGCTGCGGGGCGCTCCGCCTGCCGCGCCGCTCCCCCTTCTCCGGCAGCCGCCAGGTCTCTCTGGGTTTTCTTGGCCGACGACTTGGAGGGGCGGCGGGGCGGGCGGGAGCGGAGGGGGGCGGGGGGCGGAGGGAGGAGGAGGCGGTGGAGGCGGCGGCAGAGAGGGTAGGACGGGGTGTTCCTAATCACAGCACCGGCCGCCCCGCTCCCTGCTGCCAACGGCCCGGTTATAAAGCCGGCGGTGGGGTTCGCGGCGTGCCCCCTCCTCTCGCCCCGTCGGCGCGGCGGCAGGTAACGCGCGCGCTCTGCAAGCCCTATATGTTTGCATGCGGCCCGCGCCGCGCGAAGGGGGCGGGGACTCCGCGCAGAGAGGGGCGGGGACTCCTCTTACTACACCCACTCCCTGGCGGCAGGGCGGGGCCGGGTGCGGCGCATGCGTGTTTTGTTCCGCACGGACCCGCTCGCCGACGGTGCCCCGCGCTCTGCCCGGCACCGGGAGCAGGGAAGGGGTTGGCGCGCTCGGCTGCTGCCACTGGCGTGGGGTTTGGGGTCTTTTGGGGTGTTCTTTGCGGTGTCCGGGCAGCTCGGCAGAGGGGCTGAGCCCGCCGACCCTGACAGCAGCCCCGCGCCACCGGGGCGGGCGGCGGAGTGCCGCCCCGACAGGATTCCCGCCTGTGTTACCTGTCGCTGCGCTCCCCGCAGCCCGGGATGCCCGGCCGTGCTCCTCGCCGGCTGCCTGTCTGTCAGGGCGAACTTGCTCGCCTTGTTTGTGCCTCGGCGGCTCCGTTTTGACTTACCCCTGTGGTATGTGGAAGCACCGACTCCAATAAACCATTAACTCTTCCCGGGCTGATAGCTGCCCGGGACGGCTCCGCCGCCCTCCGGAGCAGGGATTCCCGGGCGGTGCACGAACGGAGTGGTAGCCCTTGTCCTTTCCCACCGCGTTTCCCGGTAGCCCCTTCGTCCGGAGTCCTCTGTGAAATACCGAGCGGCTCCTCTGTAAACCGCACCTTCTCCAGCTTCGCGTTTTAAGACCCGTTTATTACTACTTAAAACGTAGTTCTCTCAGTCTCCAAAGACACCTCGCCAACGTTTGACCTCCTACAATCCTTTCCCCCTGAAAAAAAAGTTCCCATCAGTTGTTAAAAGCGGGGAAATCAAGATATTTACCGGCCTTCAGCTTAGAGGGGAACCGGAGTTTCCGGCAGGTGGGAGCCCGACCAAGAGGGTCAGAAAAAAGGGGCAAGTACCCATGCCCTGGAGGTCAGGTTCCCAGTCCGCCAGGCAGCTATTTCCCTTCTTGGGATGAGCAGCCGGAATTTCCAACTGTGTAAAATCCTCCCGTTCAGTCAGGGAGCGATTACCTATTTCACTTGTTCACATGTAACGTGGTTGTGTTTGACTTCTAAGAGACGAGGACTGGCCCCCTGGCTCCCCCTGCGCAGATCGGATGCCGACGTGTTTGACTTCCCCACGCATCGTGGATGCCAGCGGAAAAGAGCTCGGACGAATTCTGTTCAGGGAAAGGCAAGACCGCGGCTCGTCCGCCCCCAGCAGCCGCCACGGGCAGGGTGAGAATCAAGAACAAGGCTGTTCAGAATGGGAGGGAGAAGCAGCAGCTACTCTGTAGTCACCACCGAAGGCACCCCCGACTCCCGCAGGCGCCCTGCTCCCCTCCCACCAACGCGGGAGAGGGCTTATCCTTCGTGTGGGCTTGGCTCCAGCGAGGCTCTTTGCCTGCTCTCCACGCTGCTCCCCTTACGACCCCTCTCCTCTTGCACCCCTCGGTGCGAGGGCAAGGTGCGGTGTAGAGAGGACCGCGACGTCCCTGTGTCGCGACAGCACAGCGTGAAGCACTCAAGTCGGGCACATGGGTAAACCCTCGGCTGGCAGTGTCCGCACAGGTGGATGAATACCCCCACCACGGACCCTATGCCCATGGGCCAGTCCGTGGGTACCACCCCTCCGAAGCTGCTGCTGCTTGAACCCGCTGCTGGGCTGCAGCTTCAGATCTGTATGCCCGCAAATGGCCAAGCAAGTTTCAGGAAGACTGGGCAACATTTCCACGCACGGAACCTGAGTGGGGAAGGGCTGTAAGCCGTCGCCAGAGTGTCGGCCCAGGCTCTGGGGAGTTTCGTAGGGTGAATGGTCACCATTTGCCCCGCGGTTTCCCGAGGACGGCAGACCACCAACTCGCAAGTCCCCACGGAGTCGTGTACAGGTGAATTGATCTTAAAAAGAAGAACTTGCATCGCTCCCAGCAGAGAAGATGCCTCAACTCGTGGACTGCTGTCTTCCAAAAATGTGGCCATTTACGAATGCATGACTTCATCTGCGCATGTTTCTGATTACGTTCAGTCCTCCAAGTGGTGAAAACGCCAATAGAATTTATTGGTCGTAAATTATTGTACACGAATTTTTCACAGGCTGAGACCTATAAATGGCTCAGTACTGGCTCAAGTATATTTTTCTAGTTGCAAATGAAATACTATATTCGAAGGTCTCGTTTCCAAAGTCCCTAGTCCCGTCCCTCCCCCAACAGCTGAGGTGACCACTGGCTGCTAAAACACACACACGCTGTTAATTCAACGATGCCTGTAGTTACAGGCGGTCTGCTTTCCTCTAGTAAGCTGCTTTCGAGAGGGTTTGCAGAAAGTGACGGAAACTTTTAATGGTTCCCTTCGGAGCAAGGCTGGACTCGAGTTAGGAGGAACCGGAGGGTCCCAGGTCTCCCATCCTACCCCCGCTTTGAGGCAGTCAGGGCGAAGCTGTTCTCCCCGCGGGGAGATCCGCAGCAGCGGTCACACACACGGAGTGTCTCGGTGAGCCTTTCAAATCCCCAAACACACAGAAAGGGAAGGCTTTTATCGGAGTTTAGCTACTTATCTGGATTTTTGTTAAACCACTGCTGTGATCTCCGCGTAGTTGTGCGGGTGCGTTAATTGTTCTGATAATGTGGTGTTATCGATACAATAACAATACAATCGTGTGTAATGTGATTTACTTGCCTTTGACCTGTCAATTCCTGACGCATGCAAATTCAAGGGCGCAATCTTTCCTTCTGCTATCAGGGAAAAAAACCCCAAACGAACAGATGCATTATCAAACAGAGGCTAAACAAGAATTTCCAGAATGCAGTGCTGTATTCCACCAAGCGAGATCAAGGCGGTTTAAAAGTTATTTAAGGGGATTTAGCCTGTGTTCTCGGTACCCTGTGGTCTCGGTACCCATACGTTAATTCTGCCAGGTTGCTTACACCCACCGTAATCAATTGTGTCCCACTCCAAATACTGACCGGTTTCTCGTCTTGTGACCCAACAGCACCTCATCTCTGGTGCAGGCAGCTTTAGGATGCTGATCGTGTTTTCAAAGCCGAGCTTAAAGTGACTTTAGAGGAAGAGAGAGCCTTTCCTCCTCATTTTTAGTTTAGGTGGCAAATCAAAGAGAATAAAAAGTAGGCGCAAGGCAGCGGTTACCCCCAAAACCTGACTCATGAACTCGACAGAGCCGGCTTTTGCCTGCATTTTTAAGAGCCACCTCACCTTCTACATAGCTTGCTTTGGGCACCGAAGCTTTCCTAGACTTTGGAAGCTGACAGTTTTCTTCCTGTGGGGTGAGGTATCAGCCACTGAGTCCACAGCCGCTTTCAGCTGTCCAAAGCTGCTGAGCACGATGGAGTCTTACACACTAGGTAGTAAGCAGGCTAACTTTTCTGCTCGTGTGGAGTTTGGCAGCTTTGTGAGCGCTCTTATGTCTTCTCCCTCTTGCAAAATCGGGTACACCTGTAGTGAGAGAGGGAGTTTTACCCCGTGAGCTACTTGTTGTGCACAATACACCAACTTCATTCATTTTCTGTTACAGAGTGCTTCCAAATGTTCGGTATTATTATTTTTCAATAACATTTGCTTATTATTAGAGCAGCTGGTAGCCCAAGCTCTAGTGAAGTGCCTGGCAAAGGATTCTATCGTAAAACACTGGTTTCTAAGTTTATAGTTTCTAATTTG
This sequence comes from Micropsitta finschii, assembly GCA_034783455.1. Taxonomy (NCBI): domain Eukaryota; kingdom Metazoa; phylum Chordata; class Aves; order Psittaciformes; family Psittacidae; genus Micropsitta; species Micropsitta finschii. The sequence continues at coordinate 9,158 of JAVHNF010051121.1, forward strand.
GCTGTGAAAGTGTGATTCTGGATGGAACTTGGCACTCAAAAGCTCAGCTGGAGAGTAAACTTCTTATAATAAAAACATTGGTTTATTGGGTTTTCTATTTTAAGTTAAAAGAGAATTAACAAAGTTTTTACTAGTTTGGGAAGCATAGAGAAGTCCTGTACGTTTTTGAAAATTAAATGTTATGATTTCGGTAAGGGTAGAATATATTCTGCTTTTTAGTATGCTATTTAATGTGCTATTATTTTAAAAGCAAAACCCAGTCTTTGTTCCTGTGCTTTTAGACACCAGGGTTGCTCTTGCAGGAACGCCAGACATAGATCTCATGCAACAATTGATAGCAGTTCTGAGCAGGGGGTGATGATGGCGTCCTTGCTACTTTAATCTCTAAAGGAAAGTTTAAAATGCATCCTATTGTGATTTGCGAAGAGACTAGATAAAATTTATCTAATCTACAAATGCACTCCATTTGTAATCCAAACTATTTTCTTGTACTTTAATGACTCGATTTTTTTGCTGCTTTATAATCCTGTTAGCCTTGCAGTGATTATGCAGCCTGGGAAGAACAATCAGAACAGCAGCAAAGGAAGAAGTCTTAGAACAGAAAAGAGGAGAGTTGAGTGGTTACATGCTAGCCCCTGACTGCAAGATGGCTCGTCCCTGTCTGGGGATGTGACGGAGAGAATTAGTCTTGCTGCAGATTTCCTGGGCAGGCTCGGATGTTCCAGAAATGGCAGCAAAATACCTCTTGAGCACAAGGAGCTACTGAAAGCTCATCGGGTGATGAGGATGTGTAAGTGTCCCCTCCCTTGCACGGTGAAATCAGAGCTGATATGGATAGAAGCTGCAGGCTGTCCAGGGTCTAAATTTTGCTATTTAAGCAATCCCCTATAGTATTTCCTCAAAGGAGGTGAGTAGTGCTGAGTTCCTTTTACTGAAGAAATGGGCCTTAACTTTGTGGTGTCACTGCCTTGTACAGGCTGTTTAGGGTGGTTTTATAGTTCACTTTTACATATATTCGCAAGCTTTTAAAATGTCACGGTTCCTGGACAAAGGTCAGGAACTCTTAACTAATGTCCCCACATCCTAGGCTGCTCTTGCTCACCTGATTTCTAATTCATTCCTTCTCCACCTTTTCTGTTGTCCATTGAACAGACAAAGCACGAGGGTTGAATGCCCTCTGATCTAGTGGGTAGGTGACTGTTCTGTAAAGGGATCCTCACTGTGGAAGGGTAAATTAGATTAGGTGTTTGTGTAGATTGTGAAGTTTTTTAGCTGGGGGATCTTTTCAGAGGGAAAGAGACCTCTGAAGACTTTTGAATTTAAATTCGGTTGATATTTTACACTGAAAATTATCATCTTGTTTCACTTCTTAGGGCTGTCCAGCAGGCATAGAGGATTTTTTCCCTGGAATAAATACATTTTAATGACCAGTTTAGTTTTCTTCAAGGATAATTCATAACCATAAACCACACAAGGTTGCTTTGCTAGTCATGGGTGCTTGACAGGTCCCATAAAATCCATGCAATTTCAAAGACAAGGTCTTCGATGTCACTGGATAAGATTGCAGTTTGGAAACCTTTGGCAGGCACTTCAGGATTTGTAAGTGCACACAAGGAGGCTAAAAAGAAGATCAGAATATGGGCCATTTGCTTCTGAAGAAAAGCTAAGCATAAGTTTTTATGTTTGCCTTCTGATTATAATTACTTTTTGGTAGAGCTGTGGGAACTGGGAAGGAGCCCTTGTGCGCTGTGCTCAATGAGCTGTCAGGACACTCGGGATGTGTGTG
>JAVHNF010051132.1:12627-24372 GCA_034783455.1 Micropsitta finschii
GGGTTTTGAGCAACCTGGTCTAGTGGAAGGTGTCCCTGCCCATGGCAGGGGGGTTGGAACTGGATGATCTTTAAGGTCGCTTCCAACCCAAACCGTTCTATGATCTGATTCTATGCTTGTGTTCTCATAGGCTTAAACAGTAGTTTGAGTCTGTTGTTTCATCTGATATACTGATTGTGTTCTTTTCAAGATCAAATTTGCTGCTGCTCAGGGAACATTAAGAAATTTTATACTTTATATATTTTTGTTGCATGAAAATTCTATGAAAAATACAAAATTCCTGTTAACAATAACGTAGGATTTTTTTAGTGAAGTCCAACAAAGAAAGAGCATTTATTTGTCAGTGGTGCTGTGGATTGCATGGATGTCTCAATGCATGTGTAGAAAGAGCTTCTCTTGCAACGAAACAAAATGTATTTTATACAAATGAGTCAAAAGATAAGGAGGCTTAAATTACTGAAGTTTGGAGAACTCATTTATATTGATTGACTGTGCTTGTCCTTCATTCTAATATGGGTTTATGGATTCATTTCCTCTTATGGAGCATTAAGTTACAGCTCTAAAAGCTTTCCAGTGTATAAAGCCAGATACCAACAATGTCAAATTCAAACGCAGAGAAAGGTTTTTGGTTTAAGTCATTTCCTTAGTCAAGTTTTAAAAGTCACAAACATCCTAGAGCCTCAACTGTGGTGAGATAGATGAGGAAGAACTTGTTAAGTATTTTAGAGTCTGTCTACCAGGGTCAGCTGGATTTTTATGAATCTCCCAGGCAAGAGGTGATCCAAGGCTTAGGCTAGATCCCAGATAGATCCCCAGTCTAGATCCAAAATAGCATGTTTTTCTGTAGGCTGTGTTACAGTTTGATGACTCCAGCTTTTCTAAGGTTTCCTAGGAAACAACATGAAACACTTTAGACTTTTTAATCCCCATACTGCAGTGTCAGTTCCACTCTAAATTAAATTGTAGCATTTCAGAGTAGGATGCATGGCTATGTGGAGGCAAACTGTAAAACGTGTGGAAAAAATGAGAAAAAATCCCAACAAAGCCCAAGGGGATGCCAGATTTTAGTGAAGCAAACAGGGTCAGATCTTACATTCATGCAAATCAAAAATTAATCGTTGATTAAGAATCAAAGGCAAAAATAGGTTTTAAATTAATCAACATCCCCAGGAAGCATCTGCTTACCCAACTTTTCCCTGGGTCATAAAACCTTGAGGGGCTCAAGCTTGCAGGGCCTCCTGGCTGCCAACTGCAACAGGGTGGCTGTACACTGGGCCTAAGCCCAGTCGTCTCAGCATCCCATCACCAAGCGCTGCCTGTGGTGTCTTACAATGACTGACAGTTTTATGTCTTCTCTTGCCATTTCTTTGTGTTCAGTGCTATAAAGGAATATGAGTACATAACTTCCTGAGAGACAGTGACATTTGAGAAGCATGTTTACCAAATGTCTCTGTAGTTTCATGAGGTTAAGCACAAATAAAGATTTTCCAAGCTGAAACTGAACATGTATCATCAAAGTATTCTGGTTTGGGTCTAACTGGTGAAAAAAAAAAATGCAGGCACATAATCAGAGCTGGAAGAAAGTGGTGCTTTTTAAACTTCAGTCATTAGAGCAGTTTACTACCACCAAAGTTCTTCCTGTTAGTTTAATTCAGTGAGATTTTAAAACTACTGAGGTACTGCACTTTATATATTTTAATAACTTCAGAAACTCTCTTAGGTCTAATATTAATACTATTTGAGCATTATTGGTTTTATCATGGCTATGGTTTACCTTTGTGTTAAAGACTTTACAAAGATCGTTCTTGAAAAACCATAAGTAATGCCATGCCCAAGGAAGAAGAGTATGTTGAAAAGTGGATGGGGTCTGCTGATGGTCTACAGTCAGGAAGATATTTCCTCTGTGAAAAGCTCATCTTAACCGTTCCTTAAGCCTAGAGTATATATACTGCTGAGGGAAAAAGTGTTGATTGGCATGGATTCATGTGCATCCATACAGTGCAGTTCTAACTCCTCCACAGCAACCTGAAAGAACCTGGCATGATCCAAAGCAGAGTTCAAAGCACACACATAAGTGGTGTGGACAGGGAAGTCCAGTGCTCAGCAGGCTTTCCCATTAGCAAACTGGAGGGAGCCAGGGCACAGGCTTGAGTGCTCTCCTTTGATTGTCCTTGCTACTGAATTGTTACCAAGCACTCAGGCTGGTGTATTCTGAAGCAGTACCCCTTGCACTGTTTAGGAACTAGTGCAAGCCAGGACCTGTTTTCCACGGGCAGTATGGACAAGGCTGCCCATGGGCAAACTGAAACTGAGAATGGACAACTGGCTCTGGGACTGATGCAGCAATTTTTGAGGATAGATGTGATCATTTTCTAGCATTAAATACTTTTACTAGGTTAAATAGCCCTGAGTTATAAACCAGGTTAACAGACCAAGATAAGCTTACAGAGAGCCTGGGACTTAAAATGAGCCTCTAAACTGATTCTAGCCACCTTAGAAAAGCTTTCTTCTTTTACAGCATAGAAGCCCTGAATATTAACAGATTTATGCTAGCCCATGCAGTGATGGGGAGGGAAGCACTGCCTGAGTCCTACAAGTTACACATTCTAGGAGCAGATGATGTGTGCCACACTGCTCCCTCTTTACCTGTTTTTCCTAATACATTAGTCTCTTCTTCAGCTGCCTTGGTAGCTGATCATTATGGGTTTGCTCTCTGCATGATTTCTTCCTGATTTTTCTTACTTCTTGAAATAGGCAGGAATGTATTATTCAATGCATTCTAGAATACATATTCTAGAATAATTCTAGAATATGTATTCTAGAAAAAAATATTCTAGAATAATGCCGGCTATTGCATAGCAGGCAGCTTTAAGTTGGTGAATAAACAAGACACTGTCATAAATTATTGAAAGCCAAAGTTGTCATACTAGGCAGTCTTCCCTATGCAGCAGTTCCATCATGATTGATGTTTTAAAATAACTTGTAGCAGAGAGAGTAAAACCTGAAACCCAAGGATTTATTCTAAGCCATCCTGAGCTCTCATCTCTTTGCCTACCATTTTGGTGGATTAAGAATACAATTTGTCTTGATATTTAGAGTCCTTTTTTTTTTTTCTTTTCTTATTTAAATACCATTTGTATCTGTGGAACAGCTATTCTTTTTAACTTTTTCATGCAAGTAGTAGTGCTACAATATGCCTGCTCTTTTAAAATAATAAATCACTGCTTTCCTCTCAGTACAACACATGATTAACAGCACTGAAGACCTAAGAATTCCCCAACTGATTTCACTGGATTCAAATCTGACCTTGAATTATTCCCCCCCTTGAGCTGTAGACAGGCATATTTGGGTCATTTACTTAGCAATGTTTAACTGTCAGAAATGTCCCAGCCACAGTTGTTAGAAAACTTAAGCTTTTTCTATAGCGAAAGTTAACTGTACTCTGATTTGGGCTTTTGTCTGTGCACACTTCGAGCTCCTGAAACGGAGGCTTGTTCAGGTTAAAATGCTCACATGCTGGTGCCAGTTAGAGCTCCTTTGCTCAGACTACAACTCATTTGTTTTCCAGAAAAGACATCAGAGAATGTGCTACAGCACTAAGTCTGCTTTCACTGCTCTTCACACAATCCTGCATGTAGGACAGATAGCTTGGGTCGCAGCTCAAGCAGTTGTCCAGAAAAGAACTTTAAAACATCTCAGATTGAAAACTATAACTATAGAATAACCTCTAAATGTATACATGGGTACACATGGAAACAGTGAGAACATCAGGTGCAGCAGTAAATCACATGGCTGTGGGTTTTGCTCACACCTGGGCTTGGCTGGCCTTTATGCTTGCTCTTGAGGGCCAACCATTCATATAAATTGTGATGTCTAAATCAAGGACATTTCTTAAATCAAAGGCTGGCACATGTCAGTATAATTTCCACAATATTCTCAAGTTACTTGTTACTTGTGTCATAGCTTGTGTCATGTTACTTGTGTCATAGCTTGCTCTGTGACCAGTCACCATACCCAGTCACCAGTCTTTTTCCCTCTCTTCAGTATAGCTTTTCTAATGCTGCCTTCTTTGACATGCTCATTAGCCGCCACAGAACATGCTGAGGTATGAATTAATGAAATTTCATTTTTACATATGTGCAGTCTTCTATATTCTCAGTTTAGTGGAGTATTTATGAGGGTTTTCCATTTATCACTAAGACAGTTTGGAGAGAAGAATAGAAAATAAAACTTCTGTTCTATATCCACTATATCTATATATCTTCTATTTCCATATCTTTGTGACAGTATATCTTTTTAGCATGAATTTAGAGGCATGCAAAGAGAAAAAATACTTTGCAACCTTCTACCTTTCAGAAAAGCAAGCACCTTTTCTACTACTCTCTGTCACAGTCCTAATAGTTGTTCAGCCGGATTTCTGCTTTCATGTTTGAGGCTTATGAGTGTTGAAGTTAAGAAGTGAAAGTGATAACTGTAAACTTTAGTAACTTAGTTGTGCTGAGTTTAGTATTAGTCATGAGTCTTCTGAGATACTCTTATAGATAAATTCAACAACATAATGCAACTTAAAAACATGAAAATAACAATGAGAGGTGACAGGCATCCCAAATAAAAATCCCAAATAAAAATTAGCATATGAGCAGTAATTAAAATTAGACTTGGCTCCTAAAAAATATAAGCTCCAAACACTCCAATTATCCCAACCGGAATCGAGCTTTAACTCAGTAACCTGAAGTTGAGTGTTACAGTTCTGGTTTGTTTTCAAGAGCAGAAGTTTAGATATGCTGCTGCTGGAAGCAGAATGTCAGTATAAGCGCATCTAGTGATTAATGTGTAATTAATAATACAGAACAATTGTATACAGTTTGCACTTAATGATTTTAACTTGTATATGATTCCTATCAAACCTGCACAGGGCATTAGGTGCCTGGAAGAGCTTGTGGGGTGAGAGTAATGGATTTTAATTGATTTTCTTTCTGGATAGAGTCCATTTGGTCAATAAGATCTCAGACCCTGATGTGTATGATTTCAATCCTCCCTCTAATAGCATACAGTGAAGGTAACACAAGGTGTTATACTCTATGCTTAAATGCATTTGCAGCTGAAACATTATTCCTGATGTTTCCCAATCTTTTGCCTGCATCAGTGCCTTGCTTCCCTAGAAATCAAAAGATGCAGAATGCACTACAGGCTGATGTGGTGTGAAGGGCTCTGGTGCAGGTGTCCTAATAAAAAAATGCAAGAGTCATACGATTCCTGGAAAGGAATGCCTATAAAATCTTAAATCCTCAGGCTCAGCTGTTTCTAAAACACATAAATAAACTGAGAAACGTTAAGAGATAAGAATATAAGGATATGATAAGGAGATCTTGTCACCATGTTCAGTGTTTAAAGGGTGGCTACAAAGAAGATGGAGACTCCCTTTTTACAAGGAGTCACATAGAAAAGACGAGGGGTGATGGGCACAAGTTAGTCCTGGGGAAATTCTGCCTGGACACAAGAGGAATGTTCTTCACAATGAGAAAAATCAGCCATTGGAATAATCTCCGCAGGGAAGTGGTGGATTCCCCAACACCGGATACTTGTAAGATTCAGCTGGACAGAGTGCTGGGACACCTAGTCTATGTCATGCCTTACCTGGAAAAGCTGGACCAGATGGTCCTAGCGGTCCCTTCCAGCCTGGCATTCTATGACTCTATAATTCAGTGTTTTGTGTGCTGTCCTCACAGGCACATCTTTGCACACAATATAAACATGGCATCTTTAACACACCTTTAACCAGCTACGTTACTCGTGTCGCGGCTCGCTGTGACCGCGGCAGCTGCTGCAGACTGTTCGCAGCACAGAGTACCGTGAGGCAATTAAAGGTTTATCAAGGGCGCTAATGGGGGCCTGGCACCGGGGCCGAAGGGACGTACTAGGGCTACGGGGAAGCGTCGTGTCCCCCGGAAGCCACAGGGCATCACCCACCGCCAGTGGGCACCAAGCCCTCGTACTGCACCGCACCCCGCCGGGACGCGGGTGGCGGCACCGGAGGCAGGCCCAGCCCGAGGGGCGCGGCCGGGGACCCGCCCCCTGCCCGGCCCCGCCGCCTCCCGTCCCTGCCGGAGCGGCGCGGAGCACAGCGGGGTGATGTGGCGGTATGTTAGCGGCCGGCAGCTGGATGGCTTCCGCCACTACAAGGTAACGGCCGGACCGCGGGGGTCGGGGAGCGTCGGACGCGGGTAGCGGTGTGCGGGCGCGGCTGATGGTCCTCCTGGTTTGGCATGTCTGGGCTCTGGAGGGCTCCGCTCTGCCGCGGCTGAATGCCCAGCGCAGCTCTGCCCTGCTCCGCTCCGCTCTGCGTGCGGCCCGGCCATCCCTCTGCCTGTGGAGGGTTCCTCTGTGAACCCGTCGTGTCTTTGACCTGGCTGGGGTCTTCCTCAGACCCAAGTGAGCGTGTGAGTAGGCACCGGCTATTTAGGAAGCGGCAGGTCTCTGTGGAAACAAAGTTATAACTAGGGTTTAAGTGAGTAGCAACATGTTTGAAAGCCTGGTACGTTTTAAAAAAACGTGGGTTGGGAGTAATACAGTGTTTCTGTAAGAAAGCCTGCTTTCCTGGTGCTTGTCTGGTTCTGTGCAAATTCTTCATACACAGGAATGTTTTGGCTTTGAGAAATACATAAGAAAGCCAGAAAGTAAGCTTGCTTTAAATAATTTGAACTAAACCTCATGTTTGCAAATAACAAGCCTGCAGAATCCAAATGAATGGGTGGATCATTTGGTATTTTTATTTACCAACGTTATGTTGCAGACTTAGGAGATACCTCGGTTTCGTTCCCAGGACACTGCAGGTGTCTGAAATGAGCTGTGCTACTCTGTTCACACAACTCTTACCTCACTTCATGTTAAAAGCATGGGGGCACGTCAGCTTCCCTTATGTTCAGTTTCCTAAAGCGGCTCCTACCTCGTGCTCCCCATGGTTCTTGCCTTTACCACGCACCCTCCCAACCTGGCCTCCAACCAGAGCTCTCAGGTTCTCCCAGCTCCTATCAAGCGTTTCCCTTCCCCAGGCCAGCAGTTATGCCTGCTCATTGCAGCGTGAATGACGCTGAAGTCACTGTGGCTTCAGGAGCCTCCAACGGGTCACTTGTTAGCAGCTTGTTATGCAGAGCAGGTAGTTAAAATGTACCAACCTGTTTGTGTTTCTCCAGTGAGGGTGGGATAAAACATGCTGCAAGCTGCATTTGGCCCCTGGGTGTAAATTGCACAGGCCTGTGCTTGAACAACAGAGCCTCAGTCTTGACTGAGATCACCAGAGGAAAACTAAAAAGCTATTTTTAGCATAAACAGATATTATTATTTAAGTAACATTCCTGAAACATTCGTGTTGTAGTACAAATACAAGGAACACTTGTATCACGTTCTTCCTTATCACTTGAATGAAAGTAGCTGCAAATAAGTGCAGATGGGGAAGAATCAAAATAACATTTTTTGTTTAAACTTGTAGTCACTGTGTGGTACTTAGGGAATTACAGGGCAAATGATTAGCGAGAGACGGAATCACATATCAAAACATTTTACTTGAATATATTGAAATTACTTTGCTTTCTTGGGAGCAGTGCAGAGGCCATAAAATATGCTAGGTAGTTTTTTTAACTGTAGGAAATGGACATCACACTTGAGAAGTCTCTGTTCAACTGTGGGAAGCTGTGCAGGTGTTAGAAGGTGAAATCAAATAGTCAGCTCTCTGTTATCTGAGCTGACTCAGGAGTGGGACATCTTGGAAATAAATAAATCCAAATGACACGGGTTACACCCAGAGAGGTACAGCTGCAAGAGGTCAGTGCTGCTGAGCTGGTGGGGTATCTGCACAGTCTTCCTGGTGCTCCAGGCTGCAGGAGGGCACTGCAGCAATGCCCATTCCCAAAGTGCTGCCTACGATGGGTTAAAGTCCACCAAAATGGAAAAGGATTGTAGCAAGGAGACACTACTTTCTGCCATGATCTTCTTTCCCACCTCCTCACCTCACCCTCCCATGCCTAGGGCTGCTACCACAACCACAGCTTTGTTCTTGCCACCTCCCAGGCCTTAGACATGCTCTTCAACCTCATTGCCCTCTGGCTGCCATCTCCTCCATTCTCCTCATTAGCCTAGGGCCTCACGTCATCCTGCTTTTCCAGCTTTCCAGCTCCTCTGAGGAGATTGCTGCTGCCTTTGCTGCCTCCTCAACAGGACTGGTGCTAAACTCAAGTTACTGTTCCCAGCAGACATGGGCTACCTCTTTACAATCACCTGACTATCTCTATTGTATGTTTTGTGATGGACCCAACTCTAGAGTACTGTGGAGGAGCACATAGGCTCACCCTGTGAAGAGCTAGATAATCTCTGAAAGGCTTTATTAGGCACATGTTGAGTACTGAGCTAAAACAGTGTATTACTTCCAGACCTGAAACACCCCTTGGAAACTAGGTAGGGGCATTCACCTCTCCATTGTGCATTGCATTGCAAGATTATCAGTGGCTTGATATGCTCCATACTTAACACAATTTATCTGCTGAGCTGATCCGGGAGCTGATCATAACGTAGCTTAAAAACATAATTTGTGTAATCATCTCCTTTCATAAAGGTAAATTTAATAAATAAAAAAAATACTGTTCCACCTTCAAATTTTCACACAGCTGAACTCATTTCTCTGCCATGAATGCTGCAATTGTATGTCTCAGGCACTGTCTGTCTCCTGTTTGCAGCTGGAGGAGGGCCTTGGCAACAAACCCAGCAGTTCTTTGCAAAAGGAATGGCAGACCTAATGAATGCAAAGACTTCAGCACCCTTTAGTCCCTGGTATGTTAGGATTTTGAAGCAAGTTTTTCCCAATTACCAAGCTCTGGTTTACATCACAGAGTGGCCCCGGAGCACAAAAAATAGTGTGTTTGAATGAACCTAAACCAGATGTACTAAGAACACACAAGTACACCCAATATATTTAGTCCATGGTATCATACTAGAAGCAGCTAAGTGTAAAACCTTCTGAAATCCTTCTAGGATGGATGCTGGATCCTTAGGACTAGCTATTTCACTATACAAATCTATTCCCATTTGTTCTGCATGTTAATGGGGATTCAGAGATTCAGTTTTCTTTTTTCTGCTCAAAAATGCACTGAGAACAGGTGGAGATATGACGATGAGACAGTTCAGATACAACCCTGGGTATTGCTGCTGTGTTAATTCTGCTGTCTTTTTGCCTGTGGGGCAGGTGAGCAGGTACTGATTTCAGGACAGTTGCATGCTCAGGTGATGTGCAACTGTAGAGCAGAAGCAGCTGATACTTGGGCATTGTGCTATTCCCTAGGATCTGGAGTGACACAGCTGAAAAGCTGCAACCAACTGCAGTTGGAGGGCTTAGTTTGTGTTCCTGCTTTTATATTCCTGTTATCAGCATTTTGCAGTTCTAGAGGAGCACTCATGGAGGTTCACAGCTGCTTTGGGTTTATGTTGGAAACAAGCAGTTCTGTGACAGCCAGTTGATGAGTATAAATAAAAGCAGAATTTGGTTCTGTATTTTTGTCCTCCTCACCAGAATGCAGTAATGTTAATGATGAGTTCTTGGTGCCATTGCCCCTTCTTATCACTGTTATCTTAGGATTTCCCTTGCAAATCTGCCTTGAATCAACTCTTCTACAGCACCTACGCACAGAGATTTTCCAAGCCAGTAAATTCTGACGCCTTATCCTCTTTCAGAATGAAAGAGATCTAAGGATAAACTACAGAGGCTTGACTCAAAGAATAGGCCTTGGAAAATATGATTTTAAATATCAGAGATAACATTAAAAATTAAAGTCCAAGTTTCCACATTTTCATCTTTGTATGTTCACACTTTTTCTATCCTCTAAGCCATTATTTAGAGGGTAACTCTGTGCAGAGAACGAGGGGCCAGTAAATGAGGTATATGTGGTTTCATGTCAGTGGGAAGTCTCCTATTGTCCCATGGTCACATAAGTAGGTGAAGGTAAGATGACATTACCTGATGCTAAAACACTTTGAAGAATAGGCTTATGATTCAAAATGTTCTTGAAAAAGGGACATAATGGCCAGAAATCAATACAAAGAAATTCAGTAAACAAGATACAATGCAGAGGGGAAAGAAAAACCAACATTTCAAGCATAAAATAAGAGACAATGGACTGCAAAAAAGATCCCTAGGGATCAGAGTGTCAGCAGTGTTATGGCTGTTATATTAAAGAGAAGAAAGCTCTTAAGTGTGAAGTGTTATAGATATGTCAAAGGGTTACATATACTCCTATGGCTGACATAGTGATCAGGTATCAGCTGAAATAATGCATCCTGCTTGTTTTGTCACACAGTTTATAATCCATAGCATGGCATCAGGAATATTAAGAGGCTTAGAAAAGATGAGCTGTGAGGAACAGTCCGAGTGCTGTGGGAGTAAGAGCCTAACAGCCAGTTGGTCTTCATGCATGCCCTTAAAACAAACAAACAACCCAAAACAAAGCAAGATGTAAGTTTTGGCTGTGCAAAGAGAAATTTAAGGCAGGTGCTACATCAGTCTTGTGTTGATAAGGATTGCTGAAACAGGTACTAAGGGGGATTGTGCAATAGTTTTACCAGTCTTACGAAATGGTTTGATTTCTCTGATGGAGGATTTACAGTCTAGTGTTAAGTGTTAATAAGCAGTTGCTTACACTTCTTTTTAGCAAAGTTTTGGGCATTGTGTTCTATTTTAATGTGGTGATATGGTCATTTATCTCAAGCAACTGGCTCATTACCTCATTGTAACTTGATCTGCTTCCTGAATGCATGCTGAACGTGATGCTGCCTTAGGTGAATGTGCTGGACTAGAAGACCTCTCAGGTTACCTGCCAGCTCTCATTTTTGTAGGCTGGGGAAACAAGATCAGACGTATGATGATCACATTTCAAGGCTTGATTGTTTCTCTCATACTGACTTGTACCAAAAGAGCAAAGTGTGTTGAGTACAATTCTATGATTCTATAATCTAGTGAACAACTTTCTGGAAGTTCAGGATCAATCCAGATACAAGTCTGGATTTCTGCTAAGTCTTTATGCATTTCCAAGGCTACCTGTATAACTATGAAATATAGATACATAATGGGTTCTGCTCACATTGATTTAATGAGAGTTTTTATTTTGATTCCAGTAGCATAAGGATTTGAGATGATTTTGAAAACTTAGAAAAGGAGACTTTCATTTGCATATTTGTCTGGAGCTTCTTAGGAGGCAGTTAATACTGTTCATGATTGCAAAAGGACAATTTTATATTTTATACTTTATATATAACATTTATTATATTTTCAGATGATATTTTTTTCCTATTTTTTAATTCCAAATACTATGTAAAAGCTGCTGTAATCTATTTTATCTGTTGTAGTTATTTTTTCCAAACCACCTGAGTTTAATAAAGCCCCTGAATATCTTGGGCAGTGAAAACTAGCATTTTCCACCTTCCACAGAACTGGTAAGTCAACAGCCCACTGCTCTACAAATAAAATCTTGCAGTCTTCTTTGTATTACTTTGGTGGTTTGGAAGACTGGGCTAGTAATTAAAAGTTGTTGAATAATATGCAAAATAAAACAAATCATTAATTACCCTTATGTTTTCTGTCACTGCATTCATTTGTGATAGGGTTGGAGGCCAACTGAATTGCATAATTCTGAAAGACCATCTTCATGCGCACACTATTTTGTATTCCTCGATCAGTTGTAATGGTACCTGACATAATGTAGC
>JAVHNF010051144.1:0-12016 GCA_034783455.1 Micropsitta finschii
AGTGTTCAAGGCCAGGTTGGACACAGGGGCTTGGAGCAACCTGCTCTAGTGGAAAGTGTCCCTGCCTGTGGCAGGGGGTTGGAATTGGATGAGCTTTAAGGTCCCTTCCAACCCAAACCATGATGATTCTATGAAGACACCTGAGTCGCACACTGCTCGATACTTTGATGTGCTCAGACAAGCACAGCTCGAGTGTCTTTTACAGTTGCTCTGACTCATGATTTACTTACTGCTGCTTGGTTCTGCCTCGTATAATCTCCAGATTTTCAAAAGCATAGAGATCAGTAGCATTATCAGGCCAGGCCTGAATCAACAAAAATCCTAAAATAAAGAAGAAGATAGAGAAGTAGTAATAATAATAATAATAAACAGCAAACAGTGGTCAGTATTGACAGCAGGACTTCCTCTCCCTGCAGTGGGAGAAGGCACTTGTACTTTCCCTATGCTTATCTGAGAATCTCAAAGTAAAACATGACATTTTAGGGAACAGGGAGATATTTTTAGACCTCACTTTATAAACAGTTTACTAGTTATCCCACCATGAGGGCTTAGGAGAGTAAGAGATGATTGTGTTGGTGAGCCACATATCCTTGCCACATTGAGCCGCCAACGATAACAACTCCTTCCAGAGATACCTTAGCTGAGAGGCTGCGGGCTCCGGTGCTGTGGGAGAAAGGTACCACTCCCTCCTATAGTGAGATGCCCTCAGGGAACAGGTAAACTGAAGAGAAAGCAGGAACAGAGCAGAACAGGCAGCACTCAGAGTGGATTATCTAAGGCAAGCATGTTTTCCTGCTCAGTAGGGAGCGGGAGAACCTAGGAGATTGCAGACTGCTGTATGAAGCTCTGGGATTAGTCACTGCTACCCTGGAGGGAACCAGACAGGTAAAAGAGAGAAAGAAATGGGGAACTGGAGTCACATCTGTGGACCCAGCTCTAATGTTACACTCATTTTATAATGAGCTGAGAAAAAGTAGTTTTAATTGATCCTTGGCACAAGACGGTGGCTGAGCACTCTGATGGCCACTTTGTGCTTGTGGAGACACACTCACCCCCAAGGAAGAACTCTTCAGGTTGGAGAGGGTGTCTCGGTGAGGATGATGCAAGTCACTAAGCATGCTGAACTTAAGGAACTGCTAAAAGGCCTAAGGAACTGCTGAAAGGCCTTCCATAAATAGAAACACATTTGGCTGTTTTCAGGCAGAGTGGCACGCCTCTGCATCACCACATACTTCTTGGGTGGCTGAGGATCTCTTCTGCTTTTACTGTTTGCTAGGACTGACAGTTCAGCAGAAGGGATGGTCTGGCCAAACCACACACCTTGGACGGGAGACCCATATGGGTTACATGGGTGTAATGCTGGCGAGGTGCTGCCTCTGTGAGGAGTGAGCCCTGGTAACTCAGAGACAGAAACAGTTCGCTTGCATTTCTCTTCACATGCTTAACACTTCCCTCCTTTCCTTTCGTGTTTTTGGCAGTACCATTCAGAGAATATCTCAGCTCAAACCTCATTGCTAACCTGTGATTTCTTTGACTGTTTTGAAGACATCCAGCTTCTTGGGGTCCAAGGGTAGGGTCTTTGTGAAGGCATCACTGAAACAAACAGAACAAGGAATTGGGAAAAGAACAGCTCAACTTAAATTTCTCCCTAGCCCTTCTTCTCCAGTGCTGAACGACCAGAAGCCAACTCACCCTAGAAATGCAACTGGGAGGATGCTTACATCCCCATTGATCTTGGTACAGTTTTTGAAGGAATCGATGTTTGTGGCATTTATGGAGAGGATCCCTTTAAGTTCACCTATTCCAATGCCGTTGCACACTGTTAAAAGAGACATACAAAAGTCAGGGGGGAGAAGAGTAAAGTTCAGTCGCCTGGAAGGGAATAGACACGGAGATGCCATTAGTCCAGAAAGCACTCCCATACTTTCGAACCTACCATTGTAAGATGAGTTTCATTGATCTTTTGCCTATTTTTGCTTCTCATAAAGCACCACAGGGTGCAAGCTTCCTGCTTGCCCAGCTGTGCAGCTCTGCTCTGAGCATCTCTGCTCACGCCCTTCTCTCTGTCCCATTTTGATTTTATTCCCATTTGATAAAATACTAGGAAGAACAAATGAAGGAGAAGGCTTATGTGAAGATACACATACCGCACAGTTTATCCACTGCACTTGTGTATCCCAGCTGGAAAGCATGCTCCACAGCCATGTTTCCTAATCAAACCACTTGTCAAATCTTCAAACTATCACTGGATATTTATATTGAATTTGCACTTAATTAAGGTCAGAACTACATGTACTTTTTCTAACAAGTCACTTATCATCTCAAAGCCTTACTGGCTTATTCCATGATTGTCATACCTTTGCTGCATAGCCCATCACACTTCTTACACTTCCGAACACCATTTTCTTCCACTTCATAAGTATCGGTATTACAGGAGCGAACGCAGGAGCCGTGGTCTGTCACCACATAGTTGTCTGGAAAAAACAAGGATACAAAGGTCATTGAAATACAAGAGGCTGCACAGGCACTTCAATACTAGGAAAAAGAAAAGGGGGGAGGAGTTGAACTTTTGGCATACTTAAAAGTACAGGCATCAGTTCTGAATTCTCACAAACATCCTCTGAAGGCAGATGGGGGTACAGTGTTATCACTGTTTTACAGACAGGGGAACAGTCACAGAAGGATAAAACAACACTGCCAGGTCAGGTCAGGCTGTGCAGCAGTGCCATTATCAAAATCAGTACACAGCACTTTTGATCTGTCACCTTTGCTCACTCTTCCCAGGCTAAGGGCCTGTCAGGGCAATGTTCAATCTCAGTTCCGTATGCTAAATCTTCTCCTACACTTACATCTTTATGGGTTAAAAAAACATAGACATGGAACAGAGTGAAAGAAAAAGCAAGCACCTGTACAGGAAGCCATGATCAGTGGCCTTGAGAAAGAGTGTTTAAACCAAAGACTTTCTACCAGGCCTAATTAAGAACCTGTTAAGAGCTGATACTGCGTTGGCAATCCACAGGACTGATCCCATATGGCTGTTGTTTTGATGATTCTCATTAGATGTTTTTGTCCCAGTCAAGAGAAAAGTCCTCACAAGTCAAATTTCCATGGTTAAAAACCAGGGAAGGTGATGGATGCAGGCAGTTTGAAGAGGCTATTTACCAGCTACTCTGTCATTTTTGTCACCTGTTCCTGGTTCTCACAGAAGCAGAGGAGAACAAGAAGGTCCTCCTGGCCACCACACAGGTCCCTTCCCACCTCCCCAACTCCCCACCTCCTCTGTGGCTGCAATCTGAAATAAACTCACGTGGACATTCCCTCACACAAGTGGCTCCAAAGCTGTATTTTCCATCAGGGTTGACATCCATCTGATAAGTGGTGGGGTTATACAGGACCAATGGGGGACATGTGTCCTTGCACGTAGCATCATCCCGAAACTTGCGACATGCCTGTCATTGAACAACATCTCCCATTAAACTGCTTTCTCCTTAAAAAGTGACAATGGTTTCACATTAGCTTTTTCAAAACACTCTGATGTGCTCATCTCTTTCCTGCTTAGGAAATCCCAAGCAGCTACAGGGATGGTTCCTTACGCTTGAAGGTGAAAGGTTGCTTCAGGTCAGGCAATTGAGTTTAATATTTGGGGGGAGAAAAAAGAGAGAGAATATGAGGTTTTCTTGTTCTGAACAAGAAACCTTGGCACTGACAGAAGAACTGCTGGGATTCACATGGGAACAGGAGCAAATCTGCATGCCTTAGACAGAAAAAATTTCCCTACAAGCAGTAACCAGATCAAGACATACAGTACGTTTCTTGGCTGCTTTTTAATAACCTAAATCAAATCAAGTCCTTTCCTGCTGATTACTGACTTTTCTGGCTAAATATTAAACTGAAGCCATTATATTTGGCTATGAGTAATGAACAATTTAGGAGGCATTTATGAAGGACAAGTTGGTTCTTCCAATCTAATTCTGCATGAAATTAATAATTACTCTATTTTCCCCTTTATCTTCCCTAGCTTTCCAGTTGAGAGAGAATAACTGTCCTCCCTGTGAGCCAGTAAAGGGCACCATAGCATTGCAATTTATAAAGAGACCACGGATGCAAATAACAACACAACCTGGACTGAAGAGTTTCTGGAGCAATTACTTAGGTATCGTTTAATTCAGAATGAAATGCAAATATGGAGAAGAGTTAAAGCCACAGTGCACGCCAACCCCCCTGAAACTCTTGTAGAAAAGCAATGGGATGTTTTCTTTTTCCCCAAAAAATTTCCATTGCTCTTTCTCCCTCCACTGCCCCAGGGTCCTCTAAACACAATGCTTTTGTGGCAAGTGAAAAACAGAAATGGAAACCTTGTTTTCATTGTCTGAAGTTCAATGAAAGGCAAAGTAAGAGAAGATCCATCATATCTTATGCCCCTTACAAGTTCTTGCTTTAGTAAACCAAGAGTCTTACTGAGTAACACTAAAGAGCACAAGGCAATGCAAAGCCACTGCACTGTGGCAGCAGCTGAAGACCTGAAAACCTGCCCATGTGTGGAAGTCACCCTACAGCAAACACTTAGTTGCCCTGCAACAGCTTTGAGTTCACTGGGGTCTCAAAGGCACTGACACTGTTTGGAAGGTCCACCTGCAAAGTCAGTAAAGACTAACGCAGGGCCAAGTTTGTGTTCTCTTCATTTGAGGAAGCGCTGGAGCACCCTCCAGGTCAGCATCTCTCAGAGGCCTTCTGGGATGGAAGAAGGCTAGAGGACATGCAGCTGAAAGCCTGCCTCACTGTGCCAGGGATTTATGGTTATGGAGGTGGTGTAGCATGGTTACCAGGCAGTCGCTCTCCCGAGGCCCCGTGCACCCCGCAGCACACTGGTTATGGCAGCAGTCGCTGGGCACCTTTCCCCTGCACCGGCCAGAGCACTGCTGGGCACAGATGACTTTTGTTACTGGAAGACACAACAGAAAAGGAAAAACGCATCAGGAATGAAGAATGTTTAAGCTACATTAGCTGCAATGAGATCAGAAAATACAGAGAAAAGGTTTGGTGCAGGATTTATGCTAGATTTTCCCCATGGGATGCATATTCTGTCCTCACATAAGGCCAAAGCTTGGGAGGGGTGAGAGCTGGTGTGGATGGCGGTGAGAAGGGCTTGTGTTCAACCAGTTTTGAACAAGATTGTGTTCAATCTTGGCTCTTGTGAGGTGCTAAGCACTTTGGTCCCAGCCAGCAAGCCATGTCCTGTTTAGAAAGAGCATCCAGGTCCCTGTGGCATCAATGCCTTAAACCATGAAAAACTCCTTAGAGTCCCTGCATCATACAGCTTGGCAATAGAGCAGGATCTGACCCATTTTGTTGAGAAAATCTGCTATTATTAGTGCTAGCTTTGGGAAAAACGAAATGACAAGAGTACTGCCAGGATTCTCTACTATAACAGGAAACCGTATATTGTTGGCTTGGGATTAGGATCCTTTCTGTGCAGTAGAAGCATTTCTGCATTGCAGAGAGAGGGGACACCTACTCAGCAAACCCATTTCATACACATGTTGTATTAGTTTAGTTTAGGCTGCAATTCCTTGGCCAACTTTTATCTTCATTACTCAACTCCCACAGAGTTTGCACCAGCGCAGCAACCCGGAGGAAGAACTGGCCCCAATTCAGCTTTTTTTCAGGGAAGCAAAAACTGCCTGCAACATTTTGTGGAGAATCAGGAAATCGTCCCCATTTGAATATCAAAGCATGTGTTTGAACCAGAGACCCAAAATGGAATTGTTTGTTCTCTATAATTACTGATCCACAGACCTTGGCAATAGACATCAGAGAAACCCGATGGCTAATCTGCTGCATTACAGCACCCTGAGCATTTCAGCTGTGCACTACAGTAACTGATACCAACTTCACAGTTGGCACAAATGAGGTACAATATCACCAGGAATTCGTGTAAGTCCAAACCAGATGGTTGTTAATTAACAGAAAACTATTGGAAAATACAGCCTGCTACAGGGTATATAACAGGGATTTAAAAAAAATTCTTTTTTTTTTTCCATTACACACTTTTGTATCCAAACTTTATTTTCATTTTTCTTGTAGGCCTGTAAGCAAGGTACTATGTTTTCAAGGAAACATATTATTTCCACAGTACGCATTAGCTTCTCTGATAGCAACTCCTCCATTCAACTAGAAACAGGGCAATAAATGGCACATTGTTCTACACGAACAGCATTTTGATCTGATTTTTTTCATAGGCATCAGCAGGGGAGTAAAACAGCTCGTCACTTTGATAGCTCTTGACTAGAGCTTCCTGCTGGAAACATGTACCTAAACATTTGTATTTCATACACAACATCCCATGTTTGTGGAAGGATAAAGCTATGTACGACCCCAAACTTTCCCACATACGGAAATGTGAGAAACGTTTTCAGTTGGCCGGACTCTCAAATGCCTGGAGAGGAGAGCCAGAGCCTGCAAACGTTTTCGCTTTATGAACTCCTTGTCATCATCCTGAAGCCAGCAAGGGTTTGTCAATGCGGTAAGCTTGCAGGGCTGAGACCTGAGGTTTCACAAGCCCCTGGGACAGCTGTGTGGTCTCAACTACAGGGACCAACCTGGCTCTGTGCGCCACACAGATTTGGTCTGATACTTGCAGGCAAGAAACTTACATGTAGGTGATTATTTACAATGGAAAACCAAAGATAGGATGCTGATTTCATTTGTGTTATGCCATCAGCAGTCTTTCCACTGAGCTTTACACAATACAAAGAATCAGAAACTGTGTTTTCCCACTTATTACAGAAAAAGAAAATGATGAAGTAGGGAAACAAGTTGAGACGGTCTTCTAACCTCGACCTTCACTTTAGGAAAAATAAAGCCTTGCAAAACATCAAGACCTTCTAAATGAAGGTTTCGATAGGCAAGCAAGCACCCTAACTGCAACATTTTACAGTAAAGCACAGGCAGCCAAACTGAACAACCTCACAATGCCAAGCAGCTCCATTTACAAATTTAGAAGGGCCATGCATTTTCTGAGAGCCTTCCAAAGGTCCTCTGAGCACAGCATGTAGTGTGCTAACCCACATGAAGGTGGCATCTTTTGTGTTTACAAAAGAAACGTACAGGGATTCCAAAAAGAGGAATTAAAGCCAGAAAAAGATCAGGTTGTGTTATTGCTTCTAATAGTAAAAATTAATCCAAGGTATCACTAGCTGGCCTACAGAATGGCTCTGCAGGAAACAGTAGAAAGGCAAACAATTCACCGCATGGCTACTGTGTTCTCTCTTATATGTTAAAATAACTTAAAGAATAAAGGTTCTCAAGTGCAGATGGAAGAAAGTTGTGGGTGACAGACAAAAGCTTTCAGTACGGGGGACAGCTGCGGTCTTTTGCCTCTGGAGGAACACCACATCCGCAGGGATATCCCAACCCAGGCCGAACAACCTCAAGGGTTCCCTTCCAGAAATGAAGCTCCTTGGTGAGAGTAGCCACAGCCATCCTCCCCATGACTACGCTTCTGCAGAGTAGGAAGCAGGCCACGTCCATGCATAGAGTGCTTCAAGGAGCCCCAGCATAGTGGTATGTAGTGAAGGACAAGTATGAAACACGTGTCACTAATTTGCACTTGACAAGTTAGTTTTTCAATAGATAGAACTTCAGCATGTCAGAGAACACAAGGTATTTCTTAACTAATCTGCAGGCTTACGTGTCTGGCAGTTCTGTTCGCCAGGGCCCCAGCAGTGGTCTTCTGTGCAGTTTGGATGGCATTTGGGACCTAAAACACAACAGCAGATTATTATTTTCTATAAACATGCACTACAACAACAACATTACGTGAGTCACAGAAAACAAAGACTTGAGCTTTCCTTCTCGATAAATCAGGGGAGGAAACTCAAACGTTTTGAGCGCTGGACCTTAAACCCTTATACTTTGTTCATCTCTGGTTTCCTATGTGCAGTTCTCCACACCTTTGAGCAAGTGAGCACAATACCCAGCCAGTCTAGCTTACGAAAGAGGCATATTTTTCCCAGGAACAGGAATCTCAGCTACTGCCCGGCTGGCCCTGCTGCTGGAGTTTGCATGCAATGGCAAGTCACCACTGGCTTGCAGCTGGGCATGTGCCAGCTGCTCACTACAGGCCACGTGTAAATCAGTGGTACTGAACAAGGCGGTTCTAAAAAGAAAACAAACCCAACTGGATTTGCAGGCAACTGCAACTACTCCAACCACAAAGTAATATGACTTGTCTGCCAAAAAAACTCCTTGGTGTAAGACTGTGTGGCAGATGGGCGATCAACAGAGAGGTGGCAGGATGGACGGACACTCTGCCTGACCTTGGAGGTTCATTGCCAAGCTCCTTCCCATCCCTCCCTCCTTGCTCTTTTCTCTCTTTTTCTTTCTTTTAATGACCAGCACAGTCCCAGAGAAACAAATCATTTTAGATTATGGGATCATTATTAAAACCATAAATGACTGCCTAAGAAGATTAATCTGGCATTCGCTGCATTTAAGAGGCATTTCCTACTACAGCGATTCCTTTTGCAAACAACACATGATTCTCCTTCCCCCCACCTCCCACCAAATAGCTGAACAAATGCCAATACTTGTCCAAGAGTTGATTGATTTGGTGTGGGACCAAAGAACTGTTTTCTTTCTTATAAGTTGAAAAGTTAAAGGTTAATATTTCTGTGATGTTTCGAGCCAAAAATCCTGTGCTGACTTGTACAGTTCGCAACTCCTTGATTACGCTAGGGCTGCACAGAAAAATATGTCAACACAAAAGCTGGCTATCAGCTCTCAGGCAATTATGCAACTGGAAGAAGATAAAGAAAATATGGTTGTCTGCCAATTGATAGTGCCAGAAATTAAATGCTCAGGAATGAAAATAAACTATCCTTTCTGTGAAATGACAGAAAAATGGGGATTTTGTAAGGGACTCTTAAGGCTGAAGGATTGCCTTGAGCCCGTTCTAAGTGTATGCTGCACAAACTTTTAAATATACATTCATCTCCCTGCTAAAGCATCAGATTTATCTGCCTGTTTATCATTAATTTTGCAAGGATAATCCAGGCAGCCCAAAACACCAAAACATGTTGAGTTTTATGGCACTCAACATGGGTCTTAGCTCTAAAAAGGCTTCAAGTCCCACAGTAACTCCACAAAGGTACCCATATGGGTTTTCTAGACCAGAGCCTTACATCGTAATCAGTGATGAGTGCATGTTAGTCTTAGCTGTCTTTGAAGAACACATATGCAGAGTCTTGTCTGAAACCAACAGAAGCTTTCCCAAGAACTTCACTGTAAGGACCCAACATCATGAAAAATTACATCTTAAGTCAGTGGTGAAGAAATATGTCCTTGGAACTGGGCTTGGAGGTTCTGCATGCATGTGTTGGTGGGCCTGAAACCCACTGCACAGAAGATGAGATGTTCATTCTTCCCTCTGAAGTGCGGGAGCATATAGCACTTTTGGTAAGTTAATACTCACAAGAAGACAGGTTGCTTGCAAATTCGAGCACCGTGAGAGGTTTCTTGCTGGTGTCAATGATGTCATTCCAGAGAACAGTGTCCATGTTGCACAGTTTGGGGTTATTGCTGATTTTAACACCTCCATTGAGAATTTCTGCCACAGAAGGAAAAAAATTGATAAATGAAGCAAACTGCCCAAGTCTTCTATCTCTGATCTAGAGAAAGGGAAATAAAATACATAGTTGTTTGTCTCAGTCACACTATGCTGACAGAAAATTACAATGTGTGTTCCTGATGGCGCAACTAACAGCAGGATGAGACCAATGGGTTCTGGATCCTTGTTTTAAAGCAGGATCTAATGGCACATGACTTTGAGAGGAGATCTTCAGTCAGCTCTTGACACCAATAACCTAACAGTTGAAGTCTGCTTTACAGGTGCCTCCACTTCTAGCCCTTGTCTCACCTGATAGCCGTTTCATTGGTAGCTCTCGGAGTCCCTGGGTTTTATTCATGTGGTAATTGGATAAAATTGCCAGGGCGTAAGAGTTGTCATAGAGCACATTTCCTCGGATGATCTGGAGGTTTTCTAGGGGAATGACATCCACCATGTTAAGCGCAATGAGCACGTACCCTGCAACCTCCTGTATCGTCTGAAAGAACAACAGAAGAAACAAGGTGTTTAATCCACAGCATTTTCTACTCTTGACCATCACTTTCCTCCTCTCATCTTTCAATTTTAAGGAACAATAAATCACTTAATCTCATTAAAAAAATAAGAACAAGAAGGGACTATGCTGAAAACTTTGCTGTCTAAGCAGGCATAAACTGAGCAAGTACCAGGGAGCCGCCATTCCAAAGGTCCAGCTTAACCCCTGTTCTGTGCTAGGGGCAAATGAGGCTTCCTAGGGAGTGCAGGAGAACTGATGCAAGCATGTGCAACATATGGCAAGTGTGATGCTTCCCCTCAGTGTCTGCCCAGCCTTTAACCACTGGCAGCACAGAGATCCCATCTGATTGTGGCTTTTACACTCTCTCTTTTGTGTCCCTTCCCTTGTAGATCCTCCTATGCTCAGCAGAGAGGAAGACAAGGTACATTCTCACTCTTGAGTAATAAATAGTTATAGGAGAAAAAGACAAGTGAGGCACTGTCCCTGGATGTAGGTTAATTCCTGCCTTATATTGTGAAATGTGTTCATACCTATCTCCTACAAGATCACCATAAATGAAAAACCCTCAAGCTACCACTTAGGATATTTTCCTATTCTATGAAGACTACCAGTGAGTTTTCAAGAGACGTGTTACGCTCCTGGGAACATTTTGCTCCATGGTCAAGTTGTTCTTGGGAAAGAAAAATGGCAATACCATCATATTTGTAACCCATATGTCTGAACCACCTCTTTTCTGACGTTCTTGTTTTTTACTACAATGAGATGTTTTTTGCTCTTTCTTTGTTTCCTGATAAGAAAAGCTCACAAAAAGACATTACTCATCTCAACCCAGAGGACTAACCTGTTTATTCATACAAAAGCTACCACACAAGAGCTCTTGATACTAGACATACACTTAATAAATCAGAAAACCTTCTTCCTCTACTGCCTCCTTCTTTGGAAACCTCCTAATCTAATAACCAGTTATGTAAAAAGCAATGCATTTAAAATGTCTTCTTTAAAAAATATATATATATATGATGGTGTCACGTTACTGCAACTGGTGGCAGCCTGGCAGTGAGGGAGCAGAGCTGTACCCCTTACCCAGTCTCTGTAGGTGGAGAACCTGAAAGTGCCCATGGCAGAGAGTGCTCCTCCCCATGCCATGGATGCATTTTAACATCCATCCCCTGCCTGTTCTCCTCTCAGCTTGCCACGGTCACAGCTTGGAGGGCAGGGTAAGGGCCTCCGCACCTCAAAATCTGCCTTCAGTGGGTTGCCACTCAGTGCTTTGCTTTGACCAACACCACCACAAAGCCTTTTGCCCTCTGAGAAGTGAGGCAATGAGTAAGGATATAATTATATCTGTAAATAAGAAGAAACCATCTGCATGGCAGCCAGAACAGGCTGGCAAGTGCTTGAAAAGCTATTTCTCAAAGTACCTGATTTACTAAGCCTGGGCATATCCTGCAGCCTACAGGTGTATCAAGACTGTGATCTGCAATTTCTCTGATATTAGCTAGCTGTGTTTCTGGATCACCACAGAATTTTACAGGTAGCTGATCCTCTACACTTAAAAAAATGCAGTCATATTCCTTTAGTAGGAAGACAATATTGGCCAAGAACACTAACCTTCAGGAAAGACAGGTCACGATTGTTCTCCACATATGTAATCTCCAGGTTGCTGAGTACCACCTCGCAGTTGTTGTACATCCTCTGCAGGCTTGTGAAATGATCTTCCACATGTCCCAGTTGGGTCAGCTTGTTATTTGTCCCTTGACAAACTGTGAAGGAAACCAAAAAGCTCCATGAAGGAAAGCAAGAATAAATGCAGGGTTAAGACTTGTTGCCCACCAATTTTCACAAGCAACACAGGAAGTGAAGCATCACTAAAGATTCATAAGAAGCAAGAACGT
>JAVHNF010051151.1:0-10894 GCA_034783455.1 Micropsitta finschii
GGTTTTATGGTACTATAGCTCTGGATCAGCACAGATGTAAATCAGGGCTGTGATCCATATTTTAATACTTTTTCTTCTCACTGTTATGATGATTCAGCTGTGATTTGAACAGCATGCCATTCCAACCAAGCTATGAGAAACAAACTCTCCACACTATGTTTTATAATGTAAAAATTGATTTTTGCATAGAGCTTGCAAAATCAAGCCAAACGTACCTACAAGAAACTGAAATTTCCCAAGATTGTCTTTATTCAACTGCTGACACACAGCTTGCTATTCCAGTTCATATAGATGCACATGATTTTTTCCCCTTGCAATTTAAAGTATCTTTGAATGAAATATAAATTCAGCGGGCTACTAACCAAATGATGCATACCCCCAAGCTACACAGCAAGAAAGCACTTAAACCCAGGCTGAATTTAAGCAGACACATAAATCTTACAAATTTCACAAGGGTGAAAGTGTGTACTTAAAATCAAGGCAAGAGTTTACTGTTGCTTTTGCAAACAGGTGAATGACATTTCAAATAAGCGTACTTACATATAAATATACAATTACAAAATAACAAAGCTCTGCCCATGATCACTGCTGACAAACAAGTGACACACAGTTCAAAGCTTGAAATATTAAGAAAGGAATTCTATTTGGAGTGCTTTTGTTTTTAAAACCAGATCCTGGAGAACAGTAAGAAACATGGTGCTGATCTGCACACCCTGCATTAAGGAATGATACTGAGAATTATCTCCTAGTAAGTCTAAATTCAGCACAGAATAAAATTACAGTGTAATTGGGGTGGGGGTGGAGGAGGTGTAATTGCTCTAAGAAAGGAGAATTACAGCTACTCAGCTGCTAAGATTTCAAAGTGCTCAAAAATCACAGCTCTATTTCATCACATTTGATTTTTGTAAATATATTAAACTCAGTCATGTCAGTAGATTAAAATAATATAGTAGACTGTATCAGACCAGACTTCCAACAAAATGTGATACAATCCCTTTCCAAAAACTTAAAATTGGCTTGCCTGTGAGGAATATATTGCATAGATGAATAGTGGTTAAAGGGCTATAAACAAATAGAGTGCAGCAGCACAAGGGAGGTGCTAGTAGATTGCCACAGGGATTGGTATTAGGATCAGTTTTGTTTAACATCTTTATTAATGATCTGGAAGAACGGGTAAACAGTACTTTAATTAAATTCACAGATTTCAATATAGTGAGAGGTGTTATAAACATGACAGTGGGGAAAGAAATTATGCAAAAGCAGGTTAGAAACACTGAGAGAATAAAACAGCATTCCTTCTGAAAAAATACGGGCTAATATATCTGAGGAGAATTAAAACACGTAAATAATCAATGAGAGGAAGAAACCCAAAGCCCGTTAGGCTAATATAAAAGACCCAGGGGAAGCAGCTGACAGCAAATTATGTATGAGTTTGCAACATGAATGGGGAAAAGAAGGAAACGATATAAGCTCCACACATGGATGTACTTCAAGACATCAAAACACAGCACGATACATGACCGGACTTTCTGCAGAAGCCATGAAATACATGGTTGCCAAACTATATCAGTATTTCAACTAGCCAATATCCATTCAACATACAGGATGTTAGTGACATCCATGCAGAACAGTGGGGTTCGGGTTGAGCCTCTATAAAAAATAAAACCAACCAAACCCAAACCAAACCAAACAAACCTAAAACTAGGCAACCAACCAGCCAAAACCCAATACCCAGGAACACAGAAAAACCTCACCAGAAATAAGAAATAGCAAAGAAATATCTGAAGGGATTACAAACACCAGATATATACTGTAATTGAACACAGGACCTGAAAGGTACAAGAACATAAATGTCACAAAAAGTAAAAGAAACCTTCAGGCCCATCTCGCCAAACATGGTACAATTTGGATTTTTAAAAAATTGAACATAGGAAAAATATACACAGAATATTAGTTACCATTACTAATACCTACTACACTACCGAGCCATCTTGAAAAGAATTAACTAAAACTCATTCATTCATTAAAACTGGGCAAAACAGACAAAAGTACAGCATAGGACACAATCCTATAATAGCAGAATGACTTAATAGGTCTTTTCCATCTCTAACTTCAATGATTCCATAAGAGACAATAAGCAGAGACAATCTTCTGCAAAATTAAATCACCAGGAATCAACTGGAGATTGAAAATTAAATCACAGAGAAGCATTTTCTTCTTTGTAAGCATTAGCATTAATCACATGCAAAAGTAAAATATTAGTTAATTTGATTTTCTGTGCCTTCCAGACTCCGGTCGAAATGAATCAATGCAGGAAGAGCGATTTCTCTGATAACTGGGGAAACGATAAGGAAGGAGGAAACAATACAAAAGAAGAAGAAAAAAACTCCAGTAGAACTAGCTCATGAAAACAAAATTACCAAAAGAGGACTACAGAAAACCACTTGAGGGCCTAATTCTTCTGAATTCCTAACATGAAGTTTACATGTAAAACTTCACTGTGGTGGCTTTGAAACACCACTATCTGAAGATGGCTGGAACTGGAAAGAAAATCACCTTGGGCAGTGCAAGCTATTACTAATTTAAGTGGCTGTTGCTACTGGTCTGCAAGCCTCTGAAAAATGGCTTTACTATACTGTGCCTTCATATGGTTAGCCCTCTGGAACAGCCCAGGTTTGCTGCAGGAAAAAGGTGTTAACCCAGCATCCCATCTTCTCCTAAAGTCACACAACAAAGAGAAGGCACAATGAGTTTGGGAAGCCCTCTTTCTTAAGCACAAAGCCTTTCAAGTGAGTGGCTAAATGACAGCAGAAAGGGATCAGTTCTCAGTGTAGCCAACAAGAACTCGAGTGAGGACTTCACTGGAAGTCAAGACTAGGCCAATTTTGCCAAGGCTGGGAATTTAAGCTTGTGCACTGAAGAAACTGAAGCGTGTGCTGTGGGAATACAGAAAAAACAAGGCATGAAACACAGTGAGAGGCAAGCACAGCAGCTGAGACCAAGCCTGCTGCCTCAGGACCAGGATTTTTCCCAGACAGGAGCCTAAGTTCTTTAGTTCAGTGACAGACTTTAGTGAGCTGGCAAAGAAATACAAAAATCAACATAACGAAAACTTAACAAAAAAGAAATAAAACCAAAGGAACCGTATAGAAAAAATAACCAGGGATCTGGTTTGTTTCTTCTGATACATTTTAAAAATAGATACTTTCCTCCTACAGGGAGGAAATTCCGTATTTAATTAGAAGCATAAATCATTACGCTTTTATAGTAAGTAATATCATCTACAATGAAGCTACATTAGATTCTCACTACATATGCTGTTTATTGTTCAAATTTTATGGTAAGTTCTAATAATAGAAGTGTTACAGTTTGGGGGTTTTTGTCTATATTCCACCAACTCTTAGATTATTTTTTTACACATACATCAGCAGAAATCTGCCTGGATTTCTATCTTCTGCAGAAAAATATACTCCATCTTAACTGACCCTTTAAAAATTATGGGGATAGCTTTATCTTTAGAACTCTATATAAAGTAGTTTAAAACAGCCCCCCTGTGATCAAACCTTGAGTTTTAATGCTTGCATTTAAAGGTGGGGCAGGTTTTTCTCATCCAAGGCACACCTAGCAAGTGGTTCTGCTGTGACAGGATCCATCCTGCAGCTCCAGTTTGCTCTCTCATCAATGTGTAGCCACAAATGTCACTAACTTAAGCCATTTTCTATCGGACTGCAATTATTTTCCTTTCTATTTTCCCTATCTTACAGCAACACAATCAAGACATAAACACCACGAAAGCAGACACATCACTGATTTCATTGCCATTTAAGACAACCCTAGCAAGCTCTGTGGCATGGACTGATGAGGAAAGCACATTAAGCACTTGCAACAGAACATCCAAGTAGACCTGTTTTGCAGCCTGATTAATAGAAACAACCTCGAAGGACTAATCACAAGTCGAACTCTGTTTTGTAGATTAATAGAACAAAGACACAAGAGAATAGGGAAGGTTACAGGACTGGAATATAAATAAGAGAAGGTGTACACTCTAGGTAGTTTGACTGCTAGTAATTATCAGCTACAGGCATATCCTTACAGTGAGGTCTCACTGCTCTGTGCTAAAGCAGCTCACACTTCCAGATGGACAATCAGCCTCTGCATCTCTGAATATTTTATTTGTATTTTACCTCCAAGATTTATGAAACAAACCCAAAATCCTTCTCCGAAGCAAAGCACACTTTCATCTCGCGCTTTAAGTATACAACTTAAATTTCTGCCGATATTAAATTACAAAATTTGCAGGAAATAGACTTTTCAGCTATATATACATGGATCACCAAGAACAGTATTGACATATAATGAATGACTGTAACTCAAAACATTCTTGCCACTGCAATATGGTAGCAGATGCCAAGACCCAGCCAAGATCCCAAGTATCTCATCTGACCCTGCCAGGAGGTGTGCTGCTCCTGCTGTGCCATCCTGGCCAGAGGATTTTGCTGGCCCGAGCAGGGTTCCACTGTATGAGGAAAAGGTATTCAACCAGGTAAAAGTACCACAAATAAATGCCTTTGAAACAAACTACAAGATAAAGAACATTTTTTTCTCTACCTGTAATTTTGCTAAGATCAACAATTAGAGGTTATGCATGACCAATGTTCAGCGTCTACATAAAAACCATATGGAAAACTATGGAACTTTTTCATGGCTCTGAGGAAAACTACTTCCCTGCTTTTGAAAGTACTCAGTTTGAGTGGCTACAACAAAATGTAGTGAAGATAATAGCAACATGGAATGCTTCATCTGTGCCTGCTTCAGAGTTCCAAGAACAACTGCAGGTACCACTTGCAGCCAGTGCTCCCTTAAAACACATGCTCTATCTGCTATCCAAAACCCTGAATGAACTAAAAAAGTTCTTCTAACTTTGGGAAGGGTCAACTTTGGTACCTCTTTAGCTACAGAGAGAGAGAGTAAAAAGTATTTTCAGAGTGATTTCTACTTGACTTATTTTCTTATTTTCTAAGCTTCCCCCAAAGCTGTCTCTCTTCCTCTGCCATACACACGAGATCATAAGGAATGTCAACTCTATAAATCTAGGAATATATAAACAAAGATCTTCAGGTTAGGCAATGGAAGACATTTTTCCTTAAAATGGCACTTTCTAGGTTTCTCCACAAGTAACAAACCTGATTTGTATTCACAAACAGAAGAGGGAGAGAAACTTAGTAAGAACTGAAAAACAATTTCAGGTACTCCTAGCCCTGTAGATAAAAGTGTATTGGGGCATCCCATATTAAAAACAGGAACATGTTAGGAGTCCAGCTTTCAGACTAGCATTCAGTTTGCATTTCTTCTCCCATTTTCCTGCGACGCAGGACATGGAAATGTCCCAAGCAGCCCAGATGGAACACCAAGAGAGGTGTTAAAGAGAACACCTTTCTAACAGTTTATTTTTATTACACTCCCAGTTTTGGAAACTAGATGCGTTAAAATCTGTGCCAGGAAAGGGAGACCAAAAGATTCACCCTTCCTTCTTACATAAAACTTTCTTATATAAAGATTGAGGCAATACACAATCCTATTTCCAGGGTACAAACCCATTAACCTTAATCAAGAAAGCAATATAGTCAGCAGCTCCAAACATCAGCTTTTGTCATAACGCACAATGATTCACATTTATACACAAATAAACTGGCTGTTTGAAGAACCAGACCACACAACTTTGCCAGTCCTACCCATCTAGCAAATGCTGCTGAAGCATGAAAACACAAGGCAAGAGATCTCTGGACGCAGAGGACAGACAGGTTGGCAGATCTGCAAGCACAAAACTCCAGTAGTCACTAAATTACTCATAAAATAAACACAACAACATGCTTATTAGATTATTTCAAATCATCATGAGCTCATTTTCTAGGAAGCATTATTTCTTTTGTCAAAGTGGCCATAAGCACAGGGTTTCCAGCATGGCATGCATGTCAGTAGGTAAGGCAAACAGCTAAGCACATATATTAAAGGATACTGTGTTTAGTGTTTATCTAAAACACCAAAGAGGAGAAACACAGAACAGTAGATAACTCCCATTTATCTACTCTCAGGTACACTGCACATGCAGGCTACAAAATGATGACCCTGTCTGTGCAAAATAAACTGAGGAGGTAGCATGGCATTGCAGCTTGTGAGGCTTTCTGTACTTAAAGGTTTATGCAACTCAGCCACATCTATGAAGGCAACAATGATAAGTTGTTGGTACCCTTCTGCTTGTAAACCACTGCTTAAGCCATCTCTCTGAGTGCAAATACACAGACATAGCTGTCAGCCATATTAAAATTTTGATATTTAACTAGTAGAGCCAGCATTCTATGTCAGCAACTCATACTTCAGATGCACACAAACCGTAGTATAGATTAGCACCTAAACATTTTAGAGGTGGTTATAAACACCCAGAGGTCTCATTGATTTTCCAACTGAATCCGTAAGCATTGACCACTTCTGAAATAAGGTGCCAGATCTATTCGACTGAATGGATTCTCATGAAAACCTGATGAATGTACCTGTCACTCCTGACCTTTATGTCTATGCTGAGATTCACAATCAGTGTTCTCTTATTTGAAGTGCTTGTGCAATTTCTGCTTTATTTCGTAGCCTCTGTGAATTACTTTAAGTATTTTACACACGTCAGGGTAAAGTTAGCGCTCTGATCAATAAGTATTAGATAAATATGACCCAAATCATCTTGAAGACAGTAATAAGAAATCGTATCCTTCACTGGGAGCTAACAAAATCTAGTCACTTGCTACCTGACTTTTTGTATCAAAAATAAATAGTTTTTCCACCATAATTTCTCTTACATTTCTATCTCTATCACCACCACATCATATGAGCTTTATCATTAGCTCTACCTGAAGCAACGTAAATTCTTCCAATTTCTTTCCTGTTTGTCCTGAATAGATGCATTATGAAGCAAGCCACCTACAGACTACACCTATTCCACACACCTGACACTACACAGAGCGAGACCTACCTTCTTCCCCTGTCTTCCCTCTGAATCTCTCATTCATTCCACCAATTCCTGCAAAGAAACTTGAAAGTATCCCTATTTTTCTAATTACAACTTAATTGGATGTAGCTGGTAATTATATATTTAATCAAAGCTTGTTACGAATCTCACAGAGTCATTGAAACTACCATGTCTCAAACATGACATTTAGGTACCTTGTTGAAGTGGGCGATTGCTAAGTGCACTGTGAAGGTATCAGCCCACATAGTCTCTTCTCACTCAGGGTCGCAGCTCCTGACTTAAGAAATTATCCACACATCCAGTGCTTTTAAACCAGCAGCACAGCTGATGACTCCCCAGCAAATGCACTGATGTGTTGTTTAGTTCTAGATATCCTACTAGAAACATACACACATTCATACACATTGGACTGGATGGGTTTGTTCTTCTAATGATATACGTAGTCCATTTACCTCTACAGCAAAGTCTTGGTCTCCCATTTAGTTCCTTGCTGGGGTCCTAAGGGAGCACCCAGCTGCTCCCTAATTCTTGCTTAGGATATGTAGGCAACAAAGGAAAAGAAGTAATGGGGCTTGAACAGTACCAATACAAAATCTCTTCTGGTATCAGCTTGTCAAAGCTCAAGCCCCTCTCTTGCTGCTCCATTCTCCTATTGTGAAGGTGACTGTCCTCAAGTGAAGTTAATTTTCAGCTAACCTTAACAGCATGGCATTTTCAGTTTTGGGTTTTCTTCCCTTATGCACTAGATGACCACGAAGAGGTATGGTGCACATACAGATAGAAGAAAATGGAAAAGTAGGAGTCCTGAACTGTGGAAGCTGCACAGAAGGATTTAATCAAGCAAGCATCAACACACAGCACTGAGCCAAATCCCGTAAGGAACAGCGTATCTCCACATTTGCGTTAGCGCTCACCATCCCTCCTCTTTCCTCAACTCCCATTTTTTCAGGGGTTTCAGACCTTACCCCAAGATGAAGTCTGCAGCAGCAGAGCTAAAAATTCCAGGAGTTTTTGTAGCATTCTAGTTAATCCCCACTCTTCCTAATTCTAAGCACTCTGTTATTCCAGTGCTGTGCACAAGGAAATCAAACTTCTTGTTTCTGGACAGCTAGCAAGTGAAAAACACAAAAGCAAAGCACAGCTACCAATACAAGCCCAACTGGCGCGGTTTTTTATGCGCAACTTGTATATCAAAATGACCTTGCTGCTGAGCAAACCACACTTCAACAGGAGATCACCATAAATAGTTAGCCCCTTAGCAGCACAGCTCATGATTATTCTGCCTATTGGAGTTTTCGCTGAATTCGAGGAAAATGGAGCAGGAATTAAAGACGCTAAGCAGATTCCTACCATCATCTCTTTGGTACTACTCTGAAGGAATTCAAATCCCTGTTTCCACACTAGGAGAGATTCAAAAGAGTTAGGAGAGCCACTGTTTTGTGTCTGTTTTAACTGGCTAGACTTCCACCCACAAAAAGACACAAACACAGTCTGTGTGTTACACTAGTAATGAATATTCTGAAGGTTAAGAGGCTTCATGATCTGCCCCAGTGCCTGGATGCAGAGCTTCCCAAAGAATTAGCTAGAACAGGTTAGTGTCATAGCATTAAAAATTACTTATGAGATATTACATTTAAAATTACAGCATTCCACTACTGATTAAAAAAAACCCACAACAAAATCAGGAGAGAAAAGGAGAAAAAGAAAGCTTTTAAAAGTTAACAGGATTTATTTTTTATTTACTTTTTTTTTCACTTTGAACTGAATCTGATATCAAAGAGACTGAAAAAGAAATCAGTGACATTCCCGACAAGGCAAAAATGTAAACAAACCACTGCAATTCTAGACCGGGGGGGAATAAATTCTTCCATCCTAAAATGAGAGAGCTCAAGGAATAGTGCCAAGAAAAATGAAACGGAAGCCTGCACCTTTAAACACAATCATGCTACAGTGGTGGTGTGTTTGTTTAACACACAGACAGAAGACTTCAGCCTTTGCCAATTCCTTTCTCAGTTGCCGGCGTCTACTGCATAAATGCCAGAACTCTTTAAAAACTGGTACAACACCAACAGTCTTGTCCAGCCTCCCCCTGATTTGCTCACTACTAAATAGAAATGAAGAACTTTATTGCTGAGTAGTCCAATTTCTATTCCTCCCTTTTTCAGGCACAAGCTAATTGCCAACTAAGACTATGAAAATAAAAGAAATTAGATCCATTCCAACCCATCAGTATATCTGAATCCCATCGTGTGAGTTGCCAATTGGTTTTCCAGTCCTCACGCTCAATATCTGCTGTTAATTTGCTTGCTATTTCAAGAACTTGAAGACTGTCAGCAAAATCCATGATGCATTACAAAACTTATAATTGAAAAGCAAAATAAAAAATCAAGATCTGATGCTTTTCTGACAGGATAAACATGAAGTCTGAAAACACTGATTGGCGCAAGGGAGAGCTACTAACTTGGAGCTGCTCGTATTAAAATATCATAGCAAATGAAGCAGAGAAGGAAAGAGCGTTAGAAATAATTTCAAACTTATGCAAACCCCCAGAATTTACAGGGGGCTAAAAAGGGAATACCGAAACCTGCACCAAACAGTGTCCTTAAAGGAGATGGCTGAACCTGTCCTTACTTTCTTAAGGCTGCATTATCTGTGCCAATTAAAATCTTGCTTCTGAAAAAGAGTTGGGGCACTTCCTCTGGAGTTACTAAAAAAAGCAAATGAAAGCCTTGGCTTTGCAGAGGTGAGCGACAGCGAGCCGTTTGTTCTTGACCTCTGTATCACCCTACAGATCAAATTCCTGGACATAGGAAAAACCCGCTAGTATTCATTAAAAGCAACTGCGAGGCCAGCTTTGTGCTTCTGTTCTTGAGCCTGAACAAGCTACAACTTGACAAACGTGCAGGATATTGCTCAACAATGCTGCTGTTCCTGTACGAAGGGAAGAGCTTTATTCCCGGCCTCATTCGGGATGAATTGATTTTCATCACAATGATGCAAATCGCAGATTTCAGTCATTATTTAAATAGTCGATTTTAATCTTTTACATTTGTGCTTTTCAGTTATTGCCGTAACGTTGATTCCATTAACCATTAAAATGTATTGATTTATATTTTATATTAAACATTTTCTTCCCTCGAAAAGATTCCTCTATCTATAGTTATCTAAATACATATGCTGAAAGCTTGGATCTTCAGTTTTACTTTTCATTCTGCTTGCTATGCGTGGAATTTACCCATTTATTAATACCTAAAAATAATGTAAATGATTGCTTTACTGGATTATTTTTTGCTTATGGCTTGTGTGGCATTTTTATGGAGAACAGCATTTAAATTCTATAAATAAGCCTAATGCCTCAAAATTCATTAAATTAACCACCATTAATTTCTACACCCACAAAATAAGGTTTATCAGCATACTTTTCCATTTTAACTATTTTTGTCTTTCAAACCAACCAAAAAAAAAGTTACCTGTAGAGCTGAACAGCAGAACAAAACAAAACAGGGAAAAATTATTCTCCCTGAACAACTGTTTCTGTCAAAACGTGGTTTAAACGAATTCTGGCTCCATTTAACTGCAGTACTCTGGTGGTTTGAACACTTTTAAAGCTTCATTAGCAAACAGGCATTGCTAGAATATTTGTATTCAAACGTCTATAGCATACTTTAGTAAATTCAGTCCTTAGCATGGATGAACAATTCCAAATATAATTTAAAAAAAGCACACGTATTTTAAAATAACATTTGAATTTAAATAAAACTTATACATATTCAGCACCCGAAGCTGCAGTAAAAACAGACTGTCTCTCCTTACCCTTTTACAGACACATCAGTATGAGTTATGCTTATGTATACTTCACAAAGGGAGTACTGAGATTTA
>JAVHNF010051158.1:0-15247 GCA_034783455.1 Micropsitta finschii
TCTTACAACTCTGACCATAATAAAATCAAGAACTTACACAGGATCCCACAACTTCCAAGCAGACCTCTCCCTTGTCTTCAACAGCCAGTGTAAAAATAACACTCATTTCCCCTTGTCCTACCACACTGGATGCCTGAACTTTTACAAGGAAACAATCAACTCCTCTTGCTACTGCAGTCTACTCAGGCTTCATCAAAAAGGGAACATTTCAGATACTGTTCTCTTGTACTTAGGGACCAAAACACATTCACCTAGGGTAGAAAGGTTAGTTTGGGGTTGCTACTGTATCTCCATTAGTACTAAAAAAAAAAAAAAAAAAAAAGAAAAAACAAAACCACAAAAAAAACACCAAAAAAACCCCACAAACAGAACAAAACAAACAAAAAAAAAAAAGCAACCAACCCTTTTTTTTCTTGGAAAAGTTTACTATATTTTGGTGAAAAAAATACATATATTGAGTGTTCTAGGAGTGTGAGCATTTCTTAGTCATGACAGTCCGAAGAAGTTCCCCATTTTATTTGAGGGGAACAATTATTACATAGAGATCAGAGCTCCTAAGGATTTTGAAAATGAGGGGGAAAGAAAATATTATTGTCATTTGATAAAGGAATAGTTTTGGATTACATGAAGCAAATCTGTTAAGTCTTACATGTGCAAAAAATAAAATAGGATTGCAAAACAGTGTGAAGTATATGCAGTTCTAACAAGAAATCTATTTCAGATCAATTTCCATTGATGTTCTTGCATATTTTTTTTCCATTTTAATCAGACTTCTTAAAAGTAACAACATACATGGAAAATGCTAGAGAGATCAGTACTCAAAGATATTCAAGCACATAGACTTACTTGCATTCCCCAGGTGTACTGCAACCCCCATGGAGCAAATTACATCCTTGTTTACATACAGCTGTAAACAGAAAAAGATTTAGGCATCAGTTTGAGCAGTTAGTTATCTATTTGTACAGCAGCAATGTTCAGCCAGAGCTTCTGTCATTTATCCTGTTTGTTGTTCATGCAAAGTGAGCAGGCAAAACGCAGAGAGATTTGATTGAGTGGTACATTATAAAAGGGGTGACTACACTTGAATTTCTGTTCACATTAAGAACTATCAAAAAGCTTTCAGCTTTGCATACATTACACTTAAAACTTTTTCATTTGCAAAAATAGTGCTACAAGGGAATCACAGGATGAAAGTCTATAGTACTACTGATATCATAACTGTTAAATAAAATCTTACATTAACAGATGTAATACATCATTTTGCTTTAAAGTAACACCAACTCTGATTAAAGTCAATTAGTAAAAAAGATGTTTCATTACTTGGAATCCTAAATTTACTGTGTATCCCTCATAGCACAGGCCACAAGTAACACTGTATCCTATGCTGGGCTCCACTCTTTGCAGAGGATGTTTTTTCAAAAATTTGTATTCAAAGGACAAAGTCCATATGTATTAAAATAAGTATGCTACAGCACCAGCACCACAGAAGTATCTACTACACTTTATACCTATTATATATACACACTAGAGCTAATCTAATTTGAAATTAAGCTAACAATACTACCTTGTTTACATTCTTCTCCCATCCAACCTTCCATGCAGGCTTTGTTTCCATTTTGATCACATGTGTAGTGACCAACGAAGTCATCTCGAGGGCCACAGAATTTATTGCAGAGAGCACTGTAGTAATTTTCATCACACTTCACTCTTATTTGTACTTCAAAATGGGCAACAGGACCATTAAACTGTAGTATCTTCCATCGATCTTCTGGGTTGATCATGCCAGCATGTGCCACTCGTTCTATTAGCAAGTCTTCACCTTTTTGAAAATGATAAACCCAAGAGGTTATAAACTTGACAGCACACAAGAGCATATATATTCAAATCAAAAGCATTCAAACCATTAGGAGAAAATCCAGTAAAGAAAATATGAAGATGATAAAGATCTACTGTATAACTGAATTTTCCTTTGCCTTGCAAAGTTCATTACAGGAAGGCCAATTTAAAAAAGTGTCCCAAAGGAAATATTAAAAAACCCTGGAACATAATCCATAGGAAATAGCTTATTTTTCAAGGCAGCCAAGCATACCACACCCACATGCTGACAACTAGCAGCTTTATCTTGATTTCAGGCTCTTTTTGCCTCCTTTTTATTATTATAAAATTGCAAAATCTGCATAACTTTGTAACTGAGATATTAAAGTTCTCTGGTGCAAGTTTAATTTTAAATATGAAGCAAAACATCTGCTGCAAAACTACTGTGCAATAGTAAATGCTCTGGTAGACTTGGATTATGTACATAAGTTAGCTTGTTTCCATGTAATCATTCTCTCTAAAGGCAAAACATCTTCGATAAGCATTTAATGGAACACTGTGTAGCTAGTATTTGTCATTTTGACAAGAAATATACAAGTGAACCCACGATTGCCAAGGGGCTGTTCTCAACTCTGCATCCTGCTTATCCTTATCCCCAGTGGAACTACTGATAATTGTGATCAGTGCTGCAATACACTCTTACAAGCAGCCTGCCTTGCCCTCATAGAAAGCAGAAGCACTGCTACTGCCAGGTTCCATTAACTGAGACCAAATGTGTTATCACATAGGATAAGAAGATTCTAGGACCTAAAATTATGGAACTGCCAAAGTATTTTAATATTTATGGGTATCTACTTTGTATATTTTCATTCATTTTACTCTTAGCATTGAAGCAGACACTTCAGTACTGGGAGATGAGATGCAATTATAGTCAGTTGAATTATACAACAAAAAATACACAATTGTTTAAGCAAATGTTAAGAATAAGCAAAGCGCAGTAAGGATAAGGGTAGACAGTGAGTAACCCCAAGGATAGAAGTCTTCAAATGCTTTCACTACTCTAATCTGGTAACATCCTACTGCAAGAGTTTTTCTAGATGACTGCAAGCTGCAGCTAGAACTCCAAACACTATCTAAGGACAAGAAAAAGACATGAAAGCTCCATTGGCATACACAAATTTCATACCCATTTATGAAATAGCTGTAATATTTCCAGCTTAGAGTTTCGGCATCCACTTCCTTTAATTATGAGATTCTTTAAAATGTTAAAAGAAAAGAACCACCAAAACCTTGAATGCAAGAGACTATAAGGGTAGTGAGATGAAGTATAAGCTTCAGATTATTAATAATATAAAACATGGCAAGTTCTTAG
The DNA here is from genome assembly GCA_034783455.1 of Micropsitta finschii. Taxonomy (NCBI): domain Eukaryota; kingdom Metazoa; phylum Chordata; class Aves; order Psittaciformes; family Psittacidae; genus Micropsitta; species Micropsitta finschii. The sequence continues at coordinate 3,188 of JAVHNF010051158.1, forward strand.
CAAGCAGTATCAACTTCAGTAAATAGATTTCACCTTCTTACTTCCTACTACTCATTAACCTAATTTGTTTAGAAAGTAAGTCAAAGGAGTGACTGTTTCTCACCTAGAAAGTTATTGATAGCATAGGGGTATCCTGTGCATCTGTTACCAAAGCTGCACTACCCCCTCAGACTGTAAAAGGATGAGCTACAATTTTCAGTCACTCCAACATTAAAGAAAAAGGAAAGGTATAGAAGTAGCAGGCTCTAGAATGTATTTTGTTTACATACTGTTTTCAAGCTTTCTTCTACCATAAGAAAAAAAACAAAACCAAAAAAAACCAACAGAAAAACCAACTTTCTCTTAAAATTAATGAGTACTGAACTTTAAAAAAAGCTGTTTTAATTAAGCATTGACAGTTCCTCCAATTATTCAGACTCAAAGTATACCTCTGCTTTAATATTGAAGTGCTACTGCCATGTACAGGCTACAACTCGTGCTTGTCTGGACTAGTCTTCATAAAACATTTTATCGCTAGACACAGTACACTGAACTCTATCCTTGTTCTTTAATTCTTATACAACAAGACCTCTGTCATCAAGCAGCACATGGTCAGTAGAAGCATAGACAAGAAATGTCCAAGCTAGGAAAGGCTGCCTGCATTTTACTTTTGACTGAACCGGATATCTGATATACCACTGTTCACCATTAAAAGCTTTGTGATTAGATTCAGCATCCTTTTATAATCTTATTCTTCTCTAATGACTATTGATCTGAAAAACTACAAAGGAAAAATGCTGAATCATGAATGGTCAAGGAATTTGAACAAACAGAAAATACACATTATTAGAGCTCTTTTCCAGCTATAAGCAACACAGGGTAATTAAAAATGGCTGCAACAGCTTCTGCTATAAAAGTGTTTCCCCAAAGTGCATCAGATGGACTGAAGAACACATCCCGAGATTATAAACCACTCTTCTGTAATTAAAAAACTTATCAAGCATCTTCAGACTAAATTAATCAGAGCCAGTTAAACAACTGGAACAAGCATTACAGTTACTGCAAATATACCTATGCAGAACAGTCCTCTTGATACCTGGGGGTCAAGAACAGGGTAAATAACGCAACAGTCCCTTTTTTTTTTTTTAAGCACTCAAAGTTCATCTTCACAAACTCCTCTGGGAAAGAATTTGAGTCTTAAGAGCTTTTCCTCTATCTTACAAGAGTAAAGATAGGGCTTAACAACCTAAATAAGCCAAATAATTTACCCTGAACTACAAAAGGCATCAGGAAATCAGCTCCAAGCCATCTCATTTCTAATACTAAATTCTTAAGTACTAGAATGAAAATTCTGGTTTACTTCCAATTTAAGACTGATCCCAAAGAGAAGACATATCTTCCAAAGAGATCAGAGTTCATCCCCCACCATGTCAAAGTGTTTCTGAAGATATCCACTCTCCCACATTTAACTGTTTTGATGAAGCAAGTTTTCCACTAAGATTTATCTTAGGAACTCACATTACTTTTAGGTCTCAGTAAAGACAATGAGCTACATAACTGAATTTGTCTGGTTACTGGCACACGCTACTCAAAGCTCCTCCTCCACACATCTCAGAAGCAATAAGGCCTATTTTATTTAATCACTAAAAAGTTTTCTACAATCCTTTCTAGAAAAGCAGACTCTGCTTTTGCACAGATATTTGCACAAGTCTCATACAGAGTAAGACGAAGGAAGGAAACCACTGCATCCCTGAGGTAGACAATCTAATGGGAGATTACTTTACACATGAAGATGCCAGCTTGCTCCATAATGGCAGCACCAGGTTATGCATTGCCAAGACCTCTGCTAGGGTCCAGAAGTTTACCAAGTCAAATGATTTACCTAGAAAGTAGCACGAATTGCTGTGACAGATGACACAACAGGTCCTTTACGGTGACTTCATATTTAAGACAGTTTCCTCTTCCCCTCCTACATTCTTCCAGAGCAAACAAGTGGTAACATTACACTGCCACAAGCTTACTTCCAAGCCAGTGTTGCAGCAGAGAGGAGGAAAAGCACAGGAGTAGTTCAAGAACTGGGGTCTGCAAGTCTCTTGGTTTGTAGTTTGAGTTAAGTACTGGGGAAACATTTGCCCTGACAGACTGGTTCTTGAGATGGTACTTCGCAGATCTCTGAACAACCCTGCCTTGCTTTTAATGAGCACAAGGAAGGAACATAGGATGCTAGGACAGAGAGGGAGTGAAGAATGACAACTGTTCTTCAAGCTTCAAGTTGTTCATTGGAAACTCCTCTTTCCAGATTTGGTGATTTTTGTGTTTGCTTGTTACTTTGTTTGGGTATTTGGGGTAGGTTTTTTTTTTTGATTGGGGTTTTCTTAAATACCCACTTGAAAGTCTAAGCTGGAACACAGAACTTGCATGTAAGTTTCAGCCTTACTCATCCCCATTAAAGGAAAGCAAAACCTGACTTTGGAACTAATTAATCAAGTTATAAACAGACTCTGGCAATTACTTTGATTAATCTTACAGTAGCAACAGAAGACACATGTAACCTGATCCAAAGATCAGCACAGTGTTAACAATATGATAGGGAGTTCAGCTTTCCACAGATACTCTCTTCACCCCTCCAGCATACAGACATTGTTGTCTTTTCTCTGGAGAAGTTGTCATATTCCCTTTCCTGTGCTTTTACACATGAATTTTTACTGATCTGTGCCTGTCTGACAGTTCAGTAATCCTTGCAGAAATACACAGGAAGTGCCTTTGCATCTTGACAGATTCACAAGGCAAAACCTATCGGTTTTGACCTGTCAAGACCACAGAAGAAAGAAAAAACCCAAACCTCTTCAGTATTAAGGAACAGGTTTCTTCCTAGAAATCCAACATGCAAGTCTAAACTGCAACACGGCAAAGCAACAGGTCTCTATCATGGAATCAGCAGACAGACTACAGAAGCATTTAACAGAGACAAATGTTTAACTAGCCTTCTGTCAAATTGTAGGCTTACCAGCCTTCTAAGGTTTCAGATGCAGTAACGACAGCTCCTCTCTAGCATCCTATATTATAGTGAAGTTCACCTTCCATTAGCAATTTCTCATGAGAGCTAAACTGCACAACACAACACTCATATAAACTCCTGTAGTTCATGGAAACTGGTAAATTAAGAAGATGGCCCAGTGGGCCTCCAGAAGATGCTGTATATACTGTGGGCCTGAAGTTCAGGAAAAAAGGGTCACCAATGCAAGTCAACAGATTTGTCAGAGCATGTTAAAAACCTAAAAACTACAGAAAAACTTAACACAACCCTAAAGTAACTGTCCCCTTATCAAGCATATTTAAATAGAAACCTGGGTTCTATATCTACAGGTTTGCAACAGGATTCTGCAGGTTCCAAGACAAATATAGCAACTTACAAGACCATTACTTATTAAGCAGCTTATTAAAAAACAAAATTCACCACTTAAATGGATACAGACCTGTTTTGCAGGATAGGCCCTTCATGATAACTCCTTTCTACACCACTTCATGAGTTGATCTGCCATCTAGAACAACGGCATGAATATTGCAACATTTGCTGTACTAGTTACCCCCGGGTAAATTGCTCCCAAAATGAAAACTACTTAAAGGAATTAGTTTCATGTAGTACTTTGTGAAAAAAGCGTTCAAGAGGACTCCTCCAATCTGTTGCTACATAGGATATCTAAACTTACTAAAAATTCAGGCTTACTCTGCTTAGTACTCAAGATCTCATTTTGAATACCATGTCCAGATTTGCGAAGTGCTATTCAAGGTGGCAGTGAACCAGCTAAAGGGTTGCAGCAACATGAACTACCAGAGATCTAAAGAAAACATACCTATTACAAAAGGTTGAAGGAGCTGTTAAACAAGACAAAAGCTTAATTCTAACAGAAGAAGGGCTCAGGAAGAAACTACAAACTCATCATTAGGTTGTCTATCATTGGAGATAGAATATGTTAGAAGAATCTCTAAGTTAGGAAAGTTTGCCAGGAAAATGCAAGCAGGGCTGATCCCAATCTTCAAGGAAAAGGGACCTTGAAACTCTAACATTGCCTTCGTATCAGTTGAGCTTCACCAATTTTTTATGCTTGATACATCTTGGTAAGAATGATCAGGAATGAAGCAGCAGAGAATGGAACCTATTAGAAACTGATCATGATATGGGACATAAATCTTTGCTATCTTAATGTCCAAACACTTACCTTCCTCTATATTGATCCCAGCCAAGATCAAATAGTTCATCATTAAACACAATGAAAATCTGAAGTTCACTTAACACTTGTAGCCAAAAATTATTTGAAGCAGGTTTGTAAACCAGTACTAAGAAGTAGGTACAAGCTGGAGTCCTACTTTAGTAACAATACGGCAACCAGCACCTTCACATGATTTTGAAGTATTTATACAATAATCTTGCTTTTCCTTCAGATCAGTAGCCCTGCTCTGATACTGAACATTACATTTTCAGACTATAAATGCAAGGTAACTTTCAGTACTTGGGGAGAAACAGGAATTACCCCATGACTTTCATCACAAACATCAAGTATGGTTTCTTTATCAGGAGCAAGAATGCTTATTTGTTTACCTGATCATGAAAAGTATTGCGCAACATGGTTATGAGTAAACTGAGAAGGATTTTAAAATGCAGCTCTGCAGCACAGATAATTTTCCTTAAAAGAAAAAAAAAAAAAAGGCCTACCATGATTTTTAAACATTTTTCTTTTAAAGCTAATTATTAAAGTGTTACAACATTGATTTACCATTGTCCATTCTTTTTCCTATCATCAGTAATTTTTCACTGTTCCTAACCCAATATTCACTGCTTTGATTTATAGATGCCCTTCACTTAAATAGCAGGTGTACATTCAGACTGATTTGGAGGGATGACTAATTGCAGCAGCACACCACTTCTCCCCTCCTCAATCTGTGTACATACAGCACAAAGTGAAAACCTCAAGTTTTACATAAATACTCACCAGCTTTTGTATCATTGTCCCAATCCCATGCTTCTATTATTAATGTGAATGATCTCTGAAAAGAAACAAGACACCAGTTAGACACTAATAAAAAACTACTGTTACACACCAGGCAAAAAGTGATTTGGAATAATCAGATTCTGCTGCTACAAGAAAGCCAACTGAAAGCAGTTAAAGATTTCATTTCTCTGCTGCCATGTGAAAGCCCTTGAAGGCATCTTCTCAAAAGCATGAAATGTAATAGCATTAAAAACCGTGGGGCAAAGCATGCTAACAGCAAAACAAAAACATCCCCACACACTCCAAGGACTGAATTATTATTATTATTCTCCTCCCACTCTAACTCATCCTCAGCTTTGCTTAGCCACAGAAATAATTTTCAGAAGTAACCCTAAGGTTTGAATGAAGTGAGGGGTTCTTAATGTTGGGAAACAAGTAGGATACTTAAGACTTAGCAAATGAAGATTCAAAAAAAAGGAATAAAAACAGAGCCATCCTTTAGAAAGCACACAAAATATCAGTCTATATAATTGATCAATTTGCTGCTTTCTAGAAAAATATAAAGAAACGCACAGAAGACCACCCTGCATCTATAAAGAATTTAGACTTCTTTCTGATGAAAGGGTTAGCGTGAAAAATGGACCTCCAAAAGACAAGAAATGCAACTGTTAAAGGAAGCACACCGAGTAGTATACTTTCCCTGAGGAAAGAAAACCATCATTTCAGCCAACTTAAAAAATTATTTGTAAAAAAACCAAACAAAAAAAAACAAACAAACAAACAAAGCCCAAAACATAAAGTCTTTATTTCACACTAAAGCAAGGCTTCAGGCACCTTTCTCAGTTTTATGAACAAATACATAACATAGATACTGACATCCAAATAAACTTTTTCCTAAGTTACTACATGCACACATGTAACGTTTACCTGCTTTGAGTTTCCAAGTTGTCCAAGTTAACATTGAGATTCTCACACACATTTAAAACCAAGCAAAAAGCCTCTAACAATAGAAAACGTTACTGCATCACTATCCTAAAACCCTCACATACACATCTCTGCACTCAGGAAAGTCATACCAAAACCTGAAACTAAGTACTGCAGAGCCAAGCCCTAAGGTGCACAGAATCCACAGGCTAATGATCTATGAATTCACATAGAAAGGGCACCTTGTTAGTAGGAGGATTATGTAAGAATTCAGTTATCTTTCCTAGGGTGCTTAGGATTATTTAACTCTTACATCGGGAGATGTATATTTTTACTTTAAGACAGCTCATCAGTGCTTTGTATGCCACTCACCTCCCCACCAAGGAGGGTTGATCATAAAACTGAAATGTTTGCATTTTAGAACAGCAGCAGCAAGAATAAAGATCAGTGCAGCACCCTAAGCAGAAGGGCTCTTTGCCCAAGGTCTTTCATGACTACAGCAAGGGATTCAGAAATGTTACTTAAGTGTGTATTTTCCTACGACTTAGTTACAGAAACATATAAATCACAAACTATGACTTTAAAAAAGACTTTCTTCTGTACTTTCAGCTTCAGGCAAATATTAGGGAAGGTGTTCTTCCATCACTGAAACAGATAAAAAGTTTAGTGGCAAATATTTAGATTACACTGAAGGAAGGAGGGGAAAAAGGAAGCTCAGCAGTTGCTACACTGGACAGAGGCATACTTGAGCTTGAACTGCCTTTGGAAGAGGGCAACTGATAGAGGTCAGCTGAGAAAGTAAAGGCCTCTACTTGTGAGGTGTGACACAGCACAACCCACAGCTCCACACATTTCTGGAAAGCAAATGTTAATGGAGCATTTCAGTATCTTCACTCTCCAACTCCCTGCTCTACTCTGTCCCTCAAAACTCCACATTTAGGGAAGCAGGATAGGTAGGATCCTACCGCACTCTGAAAGCACTACCTGCACCCCTCTCCCTAAACTGCTACCTGAAAAATAGATGTAGAGTTAATAGTATCAGAAAATATGTAACATTGCTCTAGTTTTATTTTCCAGCACGCGCAAGTCTCCTTATTTGGCAAGGAAACTGTTAGCCTAGGCAGAACTCTGCGAATCAGCACGTGATCTAAAGCTTTGTTATTCACCTCTCCTGTCTTTAACAACTGATCTTCTAACATATCCCTTAGTTTTCCTGTGTTACATTGATTTATATTCTAAGTAAAAAATAGTGGTCAAGTGCTTCCAGATGTCCACTTATTCATCTTATGTAAGGGCTGGTGTTTCCTACTGTAAATTGGCTGTTCCATCTGACTGCCACATAGGTTAAGGCAGAAAAAAATTTAAGCTGGACGCGCTGTCTTAGGAAACAGATCAGTTAACTATGCCTTCCCATCATTCCACTTGAGAACAGATTTGTATCTTTGCCTAGGATGCTAGGGAATTTTTGTGGGTAAAGAGTTCCACACAATGCACTGCTCCAGCATGCTCATGGTGGAAGGTATGAACAGGCATTCTGCCAGTTTTAGGACACTTAAAATACAGACTCCCATAGCTCCAGTGGCAAATGCAACCATCTACACTGCCATAACCTCTGCAATTGAAAGCATTCCTCTACTACTCTGTAGTTCCGCGATGTGGAACAGCTGAATTCCTGGCCAAATGACTGACCCCTGAAGCCCACACTGCCTCCTGGTGGCAGGCAGGACAGAGACACAGCTCTGCAAGCCCCAGGTTGCACAGGCCTGGTCTCAAGCTTTTGCTGTCCTTCCACTGGTGACCATTAAAAGCTATAAGCCCGGCTACAAAAAGTCTAAAGAATGTACATAACAAAGACAAAATCTTTTTGCTTACTGCTATTCCATAGCCTCAGTTTCCCCATGTCTACTTATGGGTAACAGGCTAGCACTTGCAAATTTATACACAAGTAATCACATGGAGTGCAGCAGCATTTTAGGAAGGCTTCCAGTCATACCTGCAGGATATTAGAGATGTTACTCAAATGGTAGTAAACAGTATTGATGGACAAATGCATATTTACAGGAAGATCCATTTCAGCTGGGACAGTTCTCAGTTGTGCAACTTCTTGCTTTCTCCTACAGTTACACAGTCACCCTTCAAAACCCCCTTAAAAGAAACAGTAAAAACAACCAAGGGAGAAACTGACTTTTGTGGTTATTCTGCCTCCAGAGAACACAGTTAAGGTTACCAACCCAACTTGGTCATCTCTTCCTCACCTCCAGCTAGTCAATAACTTTAGAGAATAATTCCTCTCTGTGGTAGCACATTGGATCATCATGTTACAATTACTCCACCTCAAAACAGGAAACTGATTCTTAACCTACTGATTCAAAAACCACCACCATCACCACTCACCCTTCAGAAATATCAAGTCTCGCACTAACCTTTTGCACTTCACTTTAAAGCAGCTAAGAATTTATGAAGAAGCGTCCATGTTGCTGAATACATTCATGGTACACTGCACTGAGAGCTTTCCAGTTACTTCTCAACTATCAGAAACATGTTTGACTACCAAAACCATTTATTAGTGGAAACTATAATATGCATATACTCACCCATACTGTCACCTTGCCCAATAATGTAAGAGCTACAGGCTGAATAACACTACTGAATATAAATTCTGACGAATATTTTTAGCTTACATAATGGACACTCATTTTATAAAAGCTCTACCATTGTCTTCTGTAAGCCATATCTGTATAGAATTCCATCACAGACTACCCAGCACACCCTCTGCTAGCACCAGCTGCAAGTAACTCTCCTGTAGCACAGATACTTACACCAGACATCTTTCTTCAACTGCACTTACAATAAACAATGTCAGAACTCGCATGAATTTAGCTCTTGTCCAAAATATGAGGTCTGCCCACACTGCAAAATCTTTAACCCCGTCACATCATCCAGTGGTGCATTAGCTCTTTGATGTGTCTTTAATAAGAACAGGTTAGCTTAAAAACTATTTAAAGTACAAAGTTCTCCACAGAGACTACTGATACAAATGTGTGTCTAGATTCCTGCATAAAGCTAAGAGAAAATTCTATAGCTTTCTACCAAGTATCCTAAGAATGGCTCAAATTCATGAGCCTTTTATGAATAATGCACACAACTACACTTGCTGCTTTTCTAACTTGCACAGAAATCTTGCTACAGGGTGATATGACTAGCACCTCACAACAGCAGGACATGCATATTCCAGTCTACTCTCATATATCAAAAAAGCTTTGTGAAGTAGCATCTAGTAACTAACAAAATATTTAGAAAATATTTGAAAAGTGACCATGTCACAGACTAGAGTGGGAGGGGATAAGGGTGAACATACAGCACTGAAAACACATTTGATCCTAGCCACCAAAGTCAGTACATTTATCTTCCAGAAAGAATTAAACACGACAACATTTGTGCTCATCAAATTAAAAAAAAAAGCCAGAGGACATTAAAGGCTACCAGTCAGAAGAGCATCAGCACAGTTCTGCAGAAGAGTACAGCTTTATGAAAGAACCATTTGGCAGGAGTTAACTAAAGAGATATGCCAAGTAGTTTGGAAAGATACAGATTAAGCCTGTTTATGGTGGTTATGCTGCTTCTGTTGTTTTGGGTTTTTTTGCCTTTCCCCCCCTCAGGATTGGTGTTGACAAAAGCAACTTCAAAGCATTATTCCACTGTTTACACTAAACAAAACACTCCTCATGCTATCCCAGCGACCTCCTTTCTGGGGAGGGGGGAAACAAGACCTGCAATATTGGTTTGGCATTGTCTTTTCATGAATTATTACCTTGGTATTTGCAAACCAGCATTCAAAAGGTGGGATTTTATTTTTTGCCAACCGGACATGTCAGATTTTTCATCCCAAGAAAGATGATCAATCTGCAGACAGCCCTTTCAGTCTGGTATAGAATTTAAATTCTCCAACTCCAAGTCTGAAAAATGCAAAAAAGTGAGGCTTGAATTTTCCACATCAATAACATGCTATTGTGTATTAAAATACTTCTTTCTAACAAAGAATTATCAGTTTCATCTGAATAAAAAGACTGATGACAATTCCTACAAAGAAAAACCTCAATAGAAATCAGCAATTAGCTATGAAATAAAAAGTGTGGCTCCTAAACAAATCCAGAGCCCACCTTCTCTTCCTGTTCCACAGTCACACAGTAAACACAGTTTCATCACCAGTCAATATAATTTCCTTTCAAACCTCAATCAAGGATAGGCAACATGTGGTTTTGAACATTCCTACTGTAAAACCAGGTCGAAAACCAGCAGTGCATCACTATTCTTATTGCTAGTTTTTTTGTAACTTCTGGAATAAGTAATCAACAGTATTCCTTGCAACCAAGTCCATTAGGTCTTGATCAGCACAGTCAACTCTCATACCTGGTTTCCTTGTGAGGCAAGCACAGGTCTGGGGGCTTCTCCCCACCTTTTTTCAGCACTTCTCCCCCTCCCCCATGCAGCCTGCTTCCCATGGAAAAAGCTGACTTCAAGGCAAGCATATTCCACTTCCTTCCCCAGGAGCACTGCAGCAAGTTCTTACAACTTCCTCATGACTAACTAACTCAGAGGTGCAAACGGAGTACAGAAAACACAAAGAAAGATTCTAAGAAGGTCCAGGACTCATCATCAATACAGAGATGCTTTCATAGCAGACAGATGGAACAAGCCTGCAGGTCAGTCTTTTAGAAGCAAATGTTACAAAACTATAGTGGAGGCTTTTACTGAAGGAATAAATGTTCCCCATTTAGGGGGAGTGGAGGAGGGAGGGCTGTTTCTTGAAACTTGAGGGCCCACATTCACATGCAAGAACTTGTCTGCTGAACTCAGAGGCCATTCCAACACACCGAATCATAAAGATGCCTATCATCTAAACCCTGATTTTTCATTTGAGAAGTAAGCACCACCAACATAGCAAGTCCTAAAAAAAGCCTTCCCTTTGGAAAACATGGCTGAACAGACCCATTTTGTTAGGAGTGCTGTGGAAGGCCAGGGCAGAGTACTGCAAACAGCAGCAGCAGATAGCAGAAAGCAGCAGAGCAAGTTGAAGCTTTCTATTTGAGAGTAATTACTGCAGTTATACTCCTCTTGGCCCTGCCACAAAAGCAGGATGATGTTTACAAACTTTGGGGCCCTACTGTTGTGTGAGGGTGACTCCTCATAAATTAGCCCCACCTGATAATCTTTAGGAAGTCTGCAAAACCAGGAGGAGAGCGGGCTACTTTTGGCCATGGTAAACAGCCAACAAGCTGGTATCTCCACCTACATGAATTCGAACACTTCATTCCACTCCTCCCCCTAAATGGAGTCAAAACTGGAGCGGTGTGTATGTGTGCATGCATACAGGGATGGCAGGGGGAAACCTAGATGTCTAGACTATTAAGACTCATTTCATTGCAAAAGGAACATGAATAAAAACAACAGGTGAATAAGTCAAAATTAACACCGAGGTAGATACTCACCTTCAGTTAAAGAAAATTGCCCAGCAAGTAGGTAAAAGAATCCTACCATCAACCAACTGCATGCATCTAAAAGATAAAACAACTTCAAGAAGGAACTCAAAAGGGGTATGTCAACATCAAATTGGCAGTGCCTACTGCTTTGTGAAACAGTGCTTCTCTCCAAGGTGATCAAGCTACTAGATCATGACATACCTATACCTTTACAGACTATGTATCTGTAGAATGATCTTCAAATGAAGGCTTGAAGATACACTGATCCTGCAACAGGAGTTTCCCAATATGAGGGGGTCTTGACATACCACAGGACAGCAAACATTTTACCTGTAGCATTCTAAAAATCATCTGAAGTCACGTGTTAGCTTTAGCTAATGCCTGTAGAAACAATGACCCATTTTCAGGTAGTTCACAGAAGGCTAAAATGCCATGACAGACTAGAGCTCCTCAAGGGAGCACATTAATACAGTCACCTCAGACCACATGCAAAGCAAAGAGAAAGCCCTCTGGAGATCCATCTATAGAAGAAGCTAAATCACAGGAAGAAAGACTCCACAAGCTTTCCATATCCTAGCACCCTAGACAAGAAACCAAAGCAAATTTCAGCCAATTCAACCTTCTGACAAGTCTTAGAAACAGAATATTTGTTTCCGGTACCTCAGTATTGGCCCTGACCTTTTGCA
>JAVHNF010051163.1:0-12386 GCA_034783455.1 Micropsitta finschii
ATTCTCCATCCCTAGCGGTGTTCAAGGCCAGGTTGGACAGAGCCTTGGGTGGCATGGTTCAGTGTGAGGTGACCCTGGCCATGGCAGGGGGGCTGGAACCAGATGATCTTAAGGTCCTTTCGAACCCTAACTGTTCTATGATTCTATGATTTTTTTATATTCTATTACTTTCAAATAAGGCCAAACTCACTGAAGGATTTTATATGTTCTCAGAAAAAAATCAGACAACACACTGATACTGTTATTTTGCAAATTAAATGTTGACCAAATTTACCTATTTTGAAGGAAAAATAGTTTTGCTTTGATCTTTTTTTTTTTCCTATTGTACTTTCTCTACGCATTTTTAAGGCACCGTTGCAATAAGAGCTATGGAAATCTTTCCATGAAACAGATCTTAACAAGATTTAGCTATCAGAATGTTAGTTACGTATAATCAGTAATATACCTCTTGAAGGAGAGAAACACCTAATTTTAATGAAGTTAAACAACCTTCACTATTGTAGGCTTACCTCACCAGAAAAGCAAAGTAATTAGATATATCTAGAAAGGACGTATCTAGGAATAGTATATGATCACCATTCAACTTCAATCAATTCATATTTGTCAACATGCAGAGGGTTTCTGTATTCTTGGGTTTCTCTAAACTTGGCTCAAGGAAACCCCTTCAAATTAGGCAAAGCAAGCATTTTAGCATATCACACCTGTACCACGAAAGAACTTGTGCCTTTTGCTCATGGGCTTAAATCCTTTCATTAAACGCTGCGCAAACACCAAAAAACAGATGAAGCTCCCACCTCAAAGAGCTTTTGGCAAACTATTAGGATGAAAAGGAACAAAAAAGGCTAATAAAACACATCCTCTGTCATATACAGAACCTTGTCAGATGGCACAATTAGCATCAGCCACGACAGCTAGGCTACATGCTGTGGATACGGAACTGAGGTACAGCGAGCTGTGAACAGTCCGCATACAGAAACCGTGTAGGAGGAATTTCAAAACATGTGGGTTACTCATGTAAGATGGCATGGGGCAAAGCTCAAATATGGCTGGCTATATGGAAGCCTGACAAAGAGAAATAGTCTGCAGCCAACACATTTGTATGGGACAGAAGGTTCTGCATCATGAGGGCAGAGTCACATAGGCCTTGCAGGGCAGTTTCTGTACTTCAGTTTACAGAGGTGGAAAAAAGTCAACACACCATCTAGGAGAGCTATTTTGTGTTATGTGAATGGAATTTTTTGAATGTGTTAAAATTATTTTCCTACAGCGCCAGGAGAGAGCAGACCCATGAGATACCTGTATGCTGTCCCCAGGTCTGGCAGCAATCATTTTTTCCTGCCCAAAACCCCAGTGAGCCATTTGCTCTTCAAGTACAGGTATTTCCTGCTATAATTAACTTTTCCATACATTCTAGTGAAGCTATTTCTTTTCCCAATGGGCAGCAACATGCTAACATAATTGCCCTCAGTTAACTTCAGCTAAACCTCACCTATGACAAATTTCCCCACCTCTTGAAGGCAAACATACTGCCCGTGTGAGTCTGGATCCCTATCTCAGGGTGAGACCTGAGCATGCTTCCCTCCACCTTGGTTCCCCAAGGAAATTAACTTGAGAATACAGGTATGTAAGGAGCCACAGCAGGACACATCCTCAGTCTGTGCAGTCAGAAGGCACATAAAACCCCTGACCCATAGCCTAAATGTGACCATGCTGACACTGTTTTGAAGATGATGAAAATACAGCTTTGCCAGGCCATAAACAGTACAGATACCACTAAGGCAAGTAGTCTTTTCACCTGTTAGCAAGAGAGCAGGCACACGGGAACAGTTTTGCAGAATAAGGATTTTCAGCCAGCTTGCCTCACAACTGCAGGAAGCTGAGCCACATATGAGCTGCACAACTTTAAGGAAGGCAAGAGATTCCCCAGTTTCTAGCCAGTTTGAAAGGAGTCAATCACATCCAGTACTAACCAGCTGAGACTGAAGATAAGCAAAGTAATTGTTTCCCCCCTCCTGAATTTGTTGTCCGAGTCGTAAGCATTCTTTTAACAGTTACGGCGTAGCAAGGTCTGCTTGAGCCCCAGGTTTTCAGCCCTTCAAAACAGGTTCACAGATTCAGCATGTCAAAAGATCCAGGTCGCTTAAAAATGTAGAAACAGACCTTTTACTCTTCCCTGCCACTCATTCTATCCCAACTTTGAGTATGAGAAGCTGGATGGCGTTATGATAAAGATCCATAGACATCGAGGTCTCCTCTGTGGAACTAGACTGAACATGCAAATATGTTCATCTGGATCTTCATTTTTAAAGCGTGATACTTGTCTAATTCCACATTCAATTACTTAATGTTTAGCTCTGAAATAACCTGCAAGCCCTAGCCATTATCTAAAGAAACTATTTAACTGCTTTTCTTTTTCTATTCCACTAAAGCTGAATCAACAAGATTGCAGAGATATGTCTGAGATCAGAGTAACTACAGAGCTGAATTTAGCCCAGTGGTATTTTTGTTTAAAGGAAAAGCACAGAATGCAGAAACACTGTACTCATAAGTGGTTTTGGACTGTATGAAGGACAAAATCATTAGGCCTGTACTGTTCCAAGGCAGGGTTACTTGGTATATGTCCTTGCTGAATTTCATAAAGCTCCTGCTGGCCCATTCATACACTGTAGCTCTGCCCTCAAGCATTTGGACTGGTCCTCCCAGTTCTGCATCATCGGCAAAGTAAGAGCAAGCCCTCCACTGCCTCCTCCATGTTCCCACATAGACCCCTGTGGTACTCAGTTCAAGCAGACATATTACTGAGAACACATCCATCTGGTACATCCAAACTCCAAGCATGGAATAAGCAGCTAGGATTCAAAGAGTTAAGATTACAAGCATAGCAGCATATCTAAATTTAGTATTTAATCTAGTCATAGAAATCAGCTTTACGGGTGGCATTTATGTGACTTAACTTTATCATTAAGTCTAGACACTATAGGCTTCCTTCATATCCAGCAGCATTAAGTGACTGGCACTTAAGCGGCTGGTGGTACTACGACATACACAAGGAGAGGCTAAAGGAATTGGGTTGGGTTAGGTTAGCTTGAAGGCTAAGCTAAGAGAAGGCTAAGAGCCATTGCTGAATTCATATAGCTAAAGGTGAGTTGTAAAGAACATGGCATGAGTCTTTTCAAAAGCACACATCAAAAGGGCAAAAGAAAATGGTCAGGAATTGTGACGCAGAAATTTCTGATTAGACATAAGGAAAAAATTAATCAAAGTACCAAGAGTACCACTTTAAAAGGTGCCCAGAGAGGCTGTGAAATCCTGGGACATTTTCAAAACTCATCTGGACATGCCCTGAACAATCTAATCTAACATGGATATCAACCCAGATTAGAGCAACGGATCAGTGACTTTGAGAAGGCCCTCCTAGTCTGAATTTTTCTGCAGTTGTATGAGAAAGACCCCTTCACTGGGTGATTCATCTTGTCTTAAAATAGGTGCCTAAAATAGATTAGATGAATCACCATCTAGTGGTGCCTGCATCGTGCTGAATATATTCTCCACGGAATACAAAGGCAACCTCTGCTGACCAGCTACAATTAGATTTCTTAAAGTAACGATATCTGTAAATCGGAAAACATGAGAAATCACCATTAGTGACTTGTGGTCCAAAACAATAAAATTCTTGCCTTGTTTATATATTACCCTTTCAGGGTATGAACCACTTAATAGCCAATCTCTTAACTGTGGGAAAAGGTGGACAAGACCTTCATATAACACCTAAAACTAAAACTGAGAATAACTTAGAATTTGGTCTACACAGAAGCAAGTCTACATCTTACAGAAGCCAACAAATAAACACACAGGAACACCTACGTGCAAGATCAAATACTTGTTAAAAGTTACATTATCAATCATGTTTTTCACATTAGCAACCCAAAGGTTTCTCTTCATATATAGCTTTCTCATCAAAGGATGAGCCTACATGCTCCACATTATGATTGATTTTTGCATTCACCCTAAACAGAAAAAAAAAAAACATTCCATACAGCATAATAAGACATGAATTATTCCTTTGCAGGATAAATTACCTTTGTTCAGCCTTCTTTTCAGATCAACCATAGCAAAACAAGTTGCTTATTTGACAAAATGCACTCTTGTAAATGTTTATAGGGAAACAGCAAAACAACATGGCCAACAGCATGTGTATGTGCACATCTGCATATTTCACAACACAGGATGAAAATTTAGGTTGGAATTAATAATCAAATTGACAGAGTGAAGTCACTTTTATATTCAGACAGATAACTGCAGTCAGGTTCAACAAGACTCACGTTCAGCTTTGTCCAGCACTCCTCTTTTCCAAAGACTTTACTGCAGGACATAAAAGAACATGGGTCATAGGATCATTTAGATTGGAAAATACCTCTAAGATCATCAAGCCCAACCATTACCCTAGCATTGCCAATTCCACCATTAAACCATGTCACCAAGTGCAACACCTACATGTCTTTTAAATGCCACCAGGGATGGTGACTCCACCACTTCCCTGGGCAGCCTGTTCCGACGCTTGACTGCCATTTCAGTGAAGACATTTTTCTTAATATCCAGTCTAAACCTTCCCTGGTGCAACTTGAAGCCGTTTCCTCTTGTCCTATTGCTTGTTACTTGGGAGAAGAGACCAACCCCCAACTCCCTACAACCTTCTTTCAGCTCTCTCTTGAGCCTCCCACCAATCTTCCCCAAGCCTGTAGCGTTGCACAGGCTTGACCCAAGTGACGGCACCAAGCTACCTCATACAACTGGCCACAGCCCATCGATCCAACCTGTCTAGATCCATCTGCAGAGCCTTCCTACCCTCAAGCAGATGAACATTCCTGCCCAGCTTGGTGTCACCTGCAAACTTACAGAGGGTGCACTCAACCCCCTTCTCCAGATCATTAATAAAGACATTAAACAAAACTGGTCCCAATACTGAGCCATGGGGAACACCACTTGTGACTTGGCACCAAATAGATTTTAACTCCATTCAGCACCACTCTTTGGGCCATTCAGTTTTTACCCAGTGAACAGTACACAGATCCAAGCCATCCAAGTCAGCATGACGCTCTTCATCCAACAGCCTGCCAACACTTCTGAATTAGCTATTAACCTTATTAAAAAAGTAAAAATTTATACAGACTTCAGTTTTGCCAGAACAAACCCAGGAGGAGAAAGAAGATATTTATCATGGAAAGGTTGAATATTTTGAAGGAAGCATGACAATGCTTACAGGGAAAGGCCCATGTGCTAAACATTTCTGTAGAATATTATCCTCATTGTAAAACCTGTTAGATTCATTTAAAAGAAAAACCATAAAAAGAATAATATTTTCTACTAAACAATTAATGTTGTCTCATAATATGTATAGAACTGTATTGGTTATATGTCTAATAAAGTCAACCTACCTTTTTCCTAAGGGAAATGGCACTTTTCCTGCGCATACTAAAAAGTTCCCTTCTCCATGTTCCAGTTATTCTCCCAAAGCCAGCTCCCCTTTTGTTAACTAAACATCCAGCATCCAGCTGTTGGGAACATTGAATGGAGGAGAGGAAGCTCCCTGGCCACAAAGAATGACCCAAAATTAGAGCACGACTGTGGAAAACTGTAATTGGAGGGGATATGAAGAACAGAGGCAGCAAGTAACTTCTGCTATGTACGCTTTGTTTGGCACCATAAACAAGGATGGGCTTTGTTGGGCACGCCAGGATGGGAGCAAGAACATTCTGAAAAGATGATCCCAGTTTCACAGAGCAGTTGACAAAGTCTCTCCTGGATCCTCCTACCAGCCCTGCCTGCTAGGAAGTCGCTCTGCACATCCCTGAGTAAGAGGAGAGGGGAGTGGAAGGACACAGAGACAACTGACAAACATATGTCCACATGAGAAATGATCTCAAGCCAAGCATTACCTCTCAAGGCAACCTATATGGTAGTTCAGAAACCAGCCTCTCTCTGCAACTACTTCCCTGCCACAGCAGAGGAATATACTCAAAGACAAGTACTCATGCCCTACTGGGACTTGGCCATCACTTAGAAATTGCATGTCGTAAGTATCTTAGCTGTAAGCTTCTGGGACAATGACAATCTGAATCAAAACTTAACAAACAGTTAAGGTTTTACTAGATTCAAAACCAGCCTACACTGATCAAGGACAAAAGCCGATCCAATAGAAGTGTATGACAAAACCACCAAATCCAAGATTTTACATTTGCTGTTTCAGAGCCACTGCTGGAACTTTTAAGGTTTCAGTTATGCAAATATGAAAACTTTACTCTTCTACAGTTTACAGAGACGAATGCACACGTTTACTCTCAGTAAGTAGCAGTGTTTACTTCAGAGGCGTTCTGTTGGCTAATTGTAAAATAGGAAATTACACAGTATGAACGAAAAGATTTCAGAGTCTGGGTTTTATTTGAGCATTAAGAATCCTATATTGACAATTCACACCATCAGATTTTTTTCTTTAATTAAAACTGGGAACTATGAAATACTGTTTCCTATGTGAGAATCTGCATAGGACAATAGGATATCTGGTTTTAAAAGGCATTTGCTCATGCTTTTCCTATAACAAGGCCAGATCAAAAACTGCAGGGGCAAGCTCTTAGAATTTTGCATGAGTTATAGTCTTACAAATATCCTCAAGTCTGTTCAGGCAGTCAACTTTAATCTCACATTCTGGGGAAAATGTATCTTCTCCTATATTGTTTCTAGTACTTTGTGCTGACAGCTCTCATGCTTTATTATATTTTGTGTCTTACCCTGAAATGCCATCCTATTTTGCATGACTGAAGTTTTGACAGCTTTAATTGATTCACTGTAACTGCAGTAAAATCATCATGTATTACGTTATTCTACTAGAAGTCCCCTTTCCCCTCCCAACAGAAAAAAGTACTTAAAACAAAATTCAGTTAGCCGTAATTATGAAAAAAGAGGAGAAAGGAGGTGCAGATGAAACTGTCTTGTCTGGCTTGGATATTCAACATTTTTTCCATCATAATCTCATAGATCAACAGAAAATTCAGTTTAAGACTTCCTTATAACTTCTAATAGTTAAACATCGACAAGATCCCAGTACCTCCTCTCCAGTAGGGAACTCAAAATCCAAGTCATCCTTGTTTTACTTCAGCGAATTTTAATAGTCCTGATTGTGACAAAAAGAACTGGCTCAATTTGAAAGTGAAAACATTTGTTTTATCAAGCTTTAGAACATTAAAGTGATGGAGAACCTCATTTATCAGACATATGAAAAACAGGTAACACTACTGAGCAATAGCTAAGTAAATAGCCCATTTATCAAAAACACACAGACAGAAAGACCAGCTTCAATCTAGGGAGGCATTTTAGAATGTAAAAATGTACTTTGTGCTATGAGGATTTAACTCACAGTTAAGGTTTTAAGTTTGAGGGGGTTTATGTTGTTGGCTTTTGTTGTTGTCGAGGAGGGGTTGTTTGCTTGGTTTTGGTTGCTGGGTTGGTTTTCTTTTCGTTTCATTTTAATAAAGAGGAATTAACTCAAAGCAACCTGGTCTAGTGGAAGGTGTCCCTGCCCATGGCAGGGGTAGTGGAATGAGATGATCTTTAAGGCCCCTTCTAATCTATTGAAACCTATTCCAACCTAAGGTCCCTTCTAAGCAATCTATGATTCTATGACTTCAGTATTCCTCTTAAATGTTTTAAAATAAGTATTTATAGGTAAAAGCAGAAAAAAGAGCTATAAGATTTTCAAAGTCAGGGCCAAAACCAATCTGCATGAAGTACAACTGTGCATTATTATCAATAAAAGTTCTGGTGATTTCAGACCAAGTCCCCACTCTCCCAGCCAAACTTTGAAGAATTCAGATCTACACCAGAACTTCATCATATCTTCAGATACATGAAGGGGGCCAGTGCCACAGCGGAGAATCCCGAAGTAACTGGGATAAAATATTTTGATGTCTGATTTTAAGAACGCTTACTCCTAAAAGCTCAGAGAGCAGAAACCTGCATACTGCCTGATGAATGAAAGAAGACAAGGCAGACCCTACAAGGAATCAATCCTCCAACACAAAACACTACATACTCAAATGAGGTATCACTTAAGTCTCCCAGGCCACGCACCACTAATCACAGCACAGTAACTAAACACGGCCAGAGAGATTGTAAGGCAGAGGAAATGACAGAAAGGTACAAAATAACCTAAAATTAGCCATACTAGTGATGAGGCAACTGAAAGAAAATGAGTTTTTCCTCCATCAGTTATATTTGACTTTCCAATAACATGGATGCACACAGAATAACTTCGCAATTAAGGATCAAAATAACTTTACACTAAAAGAAGAAAATGAGAACAGCTCTTTGATACCTCTCACGTCCTAAGAAGTCTTGCAGTACAAGTACACAGTACAAATCCACACAGACACATGGAAACACCATCATACCAGCTTCACATGGGTTCTCAGTTGCTTTAAAGCTTGGGGGCTGAATCATGTCAAAAACCATAGGTAAAAATTTGATTTAGCATCAACGCAAGATTTTCACACAAGCAAGCCGGAGGTTGCTCAGCTCAGCCAGTGGGCTCCAGCTGAGCTTCCACGGAGGCTGAAGCCCAGGTTAGAACATGTAACAAAACAAGCAAGTGACTCAGGCAATGAGTAGCCCCAGGTTTCCCAGGCACCATCTGACAAAGCAGCTCTTCAGAGTAACAGACCCCAGTGCAATCCAAAACCCTAAAGAAAGGCTGTAGCAACAGCGCATGTATAATCATATAAATTCTATGAACTATGAAATAGTGCTGAAGTGCTTATAAGCAAGCTATAAAAGAAACAGGATGTGTACAGTGGAACAACTTAATACTGCATTAGATATTCCAAGAGTTTTTTCAAGACAATCGGCAAAAGTTGCAGTGCATGTTTCATTCGCTCCCACCCTTCAACATTTCAATAACTGTTTCTGCAATACATATTCCTTCCGAAATATTTTAAAACAAGCAAGAAGGGTCTGATTCAAAGTGCACTGAAGAAATCAATAATTTAAGCAAACCCCACCACCTGCACAGATGAATTTCAGCACCAACCAAAATACACGAAGAAATTACTCCCACTGTGCTTTGGAGATTGCACCTTTTGAGTCTGGGGAGACAGGAAGAATCCAGTTGCTATCAGAGAGACTGCCAATAGCAAGTGAGTTTTGAAAGCTTCCTACTTATAAATGGAAGACCAGAATAATTTTGAAACCTTTTATAATCTCAGTGCTCCCTTCATTCTTCATCAATTAGAACAGACATTGTGCCACAACAACTACCATGGAATTCACATGCTCCCAACTAATATAGGAATGCTTTTTTGTGCATGTGGGGTTGGTTACTTTCTGTGGTGACTCACAACACCGGACAGCACTTCTATTATCAGGTTGGGTTTGGGACCCTCTATAATGGCTAACTCTGATCACCTGCACGTTGTGTCAAGAAGTTAGATGCTATGCCTCTGTTAACATGAAGATAAAATGGGTACCAGAGGGACAGGGAGAAAGTAGTGGTTAATGCTTAGAGGAAAAAAATGAGAAGGAAGGCAGCAGCATGTCTCCCACCTCTTTTTAAAATAGGATTCCGGAGATGGAACCTTCACTGGGACCTTGCGGTAGACTTGTAACAAAATGGTACAACAAAAGCTGAATGCCTCCACAAACTGGCAATACCAAGCACTCGTACCTAGGGCTGTTTTGCTCCCAAACCAAGTATGTGATAGGACAGAACAAAAGGCAGAAGTGTTTTAGTAAATACGTAATTTTTAGGACAGATGCATCTTGTGGCACCACTGCCATGCAACAGCACCAAACACAGTAATTGTTTCTTTGATGAACCTTTTCTTTCTCCCAATTCCCTCTTGCCTCCCCCACCAGCATAAAGCAACTCAACAAGTTTCTCCTCCCTGTACTTGCACCAAGGTCATCAAGAGTTTAGTATCAATCAAAAGTACTAAACGTGCACAATGAGAATATTTACTCAAACCAGACAGAAGCAATCATTCTGCTCCAGAGAACAAATCAATCCCCTGCTGACAGCTATCAGGAGCTGCTCCTCTCCTGCTGTTTCTCCACATAAGAACTGCTTGCCTGTTCTTTGGGAGAAGAAGTGGTCCAAGACCACTTGAGACAGCAGGGTTACACCAGCTGTCCAGCATCAGCTCTTTCAGACCTGAATACTTGAGGCCTTTCCTCCTACCTTTCAACTACTATAGTTTTTTCCAGCAGCTGTCTGCTCCTGGCAGCACGCAAGGGTGCTCCTTCAGCACAGAGTGGAAGTTATGGACCCCCTCAGGTGACTTCTCCATGGCACCCAACTCCAACCTGGCAGTTTCCCACTGAATGGTTTTCCCTGCTTTGCAGGATAAAGCTGATGTGGGAGCACTGGGGCTGTAGCAGAACACATTACCCTTACGTGTCAGGCTCTCTAATAAGTTAAAAAGAATAGCCTAACATCATGCTCAACACCTCTCTCTCTGGCTGTTCTTGGCACGCTATTTTTATATATATTAGAATAAAAAAGTTTACAATGTGTTCAGTACGCTGAGAGCCAAAGTGAGGCCATCCTTAAAAAATGTTCAGTTTCCTACTCCCAACCAACAGCTCGTAGACTAATGTCTGCAGCTAGATTCTTAATGCTAGGATGGAGTTTTAATTTTTCATAGATTTCTTCTTTGTTGCAGTGAGCTCTGATTGTAGAGGAGAAAATTCAAAGGTTGCCCTGTTATAAGAAAGAAAAATAAAATAAATAAATAAATTAAAAATCAACAGAAAAATGTCCGAAGAACAGGTTGTGTTATACCTAGAGGAACTTAGAGACTGGGTAGAAGGTTTCCCAGAACAAGTTCAGTGCGTTGACCGTGAATGAGGAGAAAGAACACAGCAGGTCGGAAAAGGAGGATAAAACACACAAGACAGAATATAGCTAAATAGAATAACATCAAACTGATTTTGTTCAAGTTCGATATATTTTGTTTTTCTCTTCTAAAGTATTCTGGCTGAACAGCACAGCTGTGAGGCAGTCCTAAGCTTTGGTACAATCCTGATCTTTCTCCACAATAATTTTGAAGCCATAGCAGTATTAGCCAAATACTGATTTTGATTTATGGGTTCAGTAATTTAGATAAACAAAATACTACTATGTACATCTGTACTTTATAACATGACTGGAAAATTCTGGATAGAACCAAAATTTCTTGACAGATTGTCAGCAATATCAGATTCTTGTCCATCATGCCCAATAAACGCACAGATCTGACTGCTTTCTTAATGTAAAAAAAAAAAACCCCAAAACAAAACCAAAAACTAAATGTCAAAAAAAATAACAACCAAACAAAAAAACCCCACAGCACATAAAACCCAGTAAGAGTTCAGGAAGTGCATTTCAATGTGATTACAATACTTTTTTTGGTAAATTAAGTCACAGCCTTTGGCCATAACATGACCTAAAGTATGCTGTAATGGCCCACATATTAAGTGCCTTCTATCTGCTGTTACTTAGGTATGTACTGCAAAACTTGGCTTCATTGTACTTCAAAATATCAGAAGAAAAAATTTTATGTCCTATGACAGAATGCTTTATTAAAAATAATGAGGTTTCAAGAACTTATAATATTTGCAGGAAAAAACATTTCAATGGGGAAATGCATCTTTTGCACCATTCATAGTTTTACAGTGAGGCAAGTTACATCAGCTTTAAAAAAAAAGCTATGAAAATCACAGCAAAACTACCCAGCCTACACAAATATATTCATGTTCTCTCTTACTACAACATCAACTTGAGAACCTCCCTTGTATAGGTGCATACACCAGCCAGGCAAGCTCTCACACACACGTCCTTTCACACAAACACTTCTGCCTTTGCATGCTTGCACACAAACACTGCGCTCACATATTAAGACTCTTGCACGTAATCAATCCTCTGAACTCTGTTGCTCTCCCACACGAACACAGACATGCTTCATACCTTCTCCTGAATTAGAAAAACATGGGAAAGAGGCTGTCACTGTTTGATCTCCCAACTCAAGCCAGTCAAATATGCCCCATCTCAGCCCCAGATGCCCCAGTCAGCCTTGCTGGCAATACCCTCCTCACAAATAGACCACTGTTTTTTGCTTCTCCCTACCTAACAGCTCATGTTCATTTTCTCATCGACCAAAACCCCCAATTCCTTCTCTGCAGGGCTGCTCTGAATCTTTTCTTTGCCCAACCTGTAGCTGTACCTGGGGTTGCTCTGACCCAGGTGTAGAACCTTGCACTTGTCATGGTTAAACTTCATCAGGCTGGCATCAGCCCACCTCACAAGCATGTTGAGGTCCCTCTGGATGGCATCCCTTCCCTCCAGCGTATCAACCGAACCA